>JAKFHU010002684.1:0-48585 GCA_023783475.1 Daubentonia madagascariensis
TATTTTATTAATAAACTTCATTTTTTAGCAGTTTTAGGTTCACAGCAAAATTCAGCAGAAAGTACAGAGAGTCCGCATATATCCTATGCCCCCACACACCCACAAGCTCCACTATTATAGACATCCTGCACGAACAGTGGTACACTGGTTACAACTGAAGAACCTACATTGGCACATTATCACCCCCTGTCCATAGTTAGCACTGGGGTTCATTCTCACTGTTGTACATTCTATGAGTTTTGACAAATGAATAATGACACGTTTCCACCACTGTAGTATCAAACAGAACAGTTTCACTGCCCTAAAAATCCTCTGTGCTCTGCATATTCATACCTCTCTTCCTCCTACCCCTGGCAACCACTGATCTTTTTATTGTCTCCACAGTTTTGCCTTTTCCAGAAAATCATACAGTTGGAAGAAAATAGTATGGGGCCTTCTTTCACTTCATAACATGAATTTAAAGACCCTCCACGTCTGTTAATGGTTTGACAGCTCATTTCTTTATAACAAAGAATATTCCACTGTCTGTATATACTACAGTTTATTTATCCATTCAACTGCTAAAGGACATCTTGGTCACTTCCCAGTTGTGACAATTAATGAATAAAGCTACTATAAACATCTTTGTGCAGGTTTTTGTGTGGACACAGGTGTTTAAGTCATTTCAGTAAATGTTATACCAAAGAAGCATGAGTGCTGAATCAAATGGTAAGAATATGTTGTCTAGTAACAAACTGCCAAACTGTCAAAGGGGCCATTATCATTTTGCATTCACATTAGCAATGAATGAGTGTTTCTGTCGTTCCACATCCTCACCAGCATTTGCTGTTTTCAACCTTTTGGATTTTTGGCATTCTAATAGGTGTGTAGTGGTCTCATTTTAATTTGCAATTCCCTAAGGACACATGATACTGAACATCTTTTCACATGCTTACTTGCCATCTGTGCTATATATTGTCTATATATTCTGTGCTCAGGTGTTTGCCCAGGTCTTTTGCCCACTTTCTAATCAGCAGATTTTCTTTTACTGTGCAGAAACTTTTTAGCTTGATATAATCCCATTTGTCTATTTTTGCTCTGGATGCCTATACTTTTGAGGTCTTACACAAAAAATCTTTGCCCAGACCAATTTCCTGGAGCACTTCCCCAATCTTTTCTTCTAGTAGTTTCATAGTTTCAGATCTTAGGTTTTAATTCTTTAATCCATTTTTTATTTTGTGTATGGTGACAAATAGGGGACTAGGGTCACTCTTCTGCATATATTTATCCAGTTTTCCCAGCACCATTTATTAAAGAGATTCTCTTTCCCCCATTGTATGTTCTTGGCACCTTTGTTGAAGATGAGTTGGCTGTAATGTGTGGATTTATATCTGGTTGTTTATTCTGTTCCATTGTTCTATCTGTTTTTATGCCAGTACTATGCCAATTTGGTTACTATACCTTTGTAGTATATTTTGATGTCAGGTAGTGTGATGCCTCCAGCTTTTTAATTTTTCCTCATGATTCCTTCGGCTATTTGTGGTCTTTTGCGGTTCTATATATATGTGTGTGTGTGCGTATTTCCACATCTTAGCTTTTTTTGGTCTATTTCTGTGAAGAATGACAATGGAATTTTGATAGGGATTGCACCGAATCTGTGAATTGCTTTGGGCAGTATTGTCATTTTAACAATATTAATTTTTTTTCCATTTCATTTCCCCCTCCCCCCATATTAATTCTTCTAATCCATAAGCATGGACTATCTTTCCAGTTTTTGTGTCTTCTTTAATTTCTTTCATCAGTGTTTTATCATTCACTTTGTATGACTCTTCCATTTCTTTGGTTAAATTGATTCTAGGTATTTTTCTATTCCTTGGAGCTTTTGTAAATGGGATTGGTTTCTTAGTATCTCTTTCAGAATGTTTGCTGCTGGCAAATACAAATTCTACTGATTTTTGTATGAAGATTTTGTATCGTACAACTTGACTGAATTTGTTTATTAGTTCTAGTAGTTTTTGGGTAGAATCTTTAGGTTTTCCTAAGTAGAAGATCATGTCATCTGCGAACAAGGCTAATTTGACTTCTTCCTGTACAATTTGAATACCATTTCTTTCTTTTGCGTAACTGCTCTGACCAGGAGTTCCAAGTACCATATTGAATAAAAGTAGTGAAAGTACACATCCTTGTCCTGTTCCAGACCTTAAAGGAAAGCCCTTTAATTTCTCCCCATTCAGTAAGATGTTAGCTGTGGGTTTATCATATATGGTTTTCATTATGTTGAGGCGTGTTCCTTCTATACGCAGTTTCTTGAGGGTTTTTATCATAAGGGGATGTTGAACTTTTTCAGTTGAAGGCTGATTTGTTATCTATTGAAATAATCATATGATTTTTGTGTTTGGTTCTGTTAATGTGATATATCACATTTATTCATTTGTGTGTGTTGAACCATCCTTGCATTTCTGGGATAAACCTCACTTGATCATGGTGACTGATCTTTTCAATGTGGTTTTTTTTTTCCATTTGGTTTGCTAGCATTTTGGTGAGAATTTCTGAATCTATGTTCCCATCAGGGATATTGGCCTATAGTTTTATTGAAATATTTAAAATTATGCCTTCATTCTCATTATTCATTATTGGTTGATTGAGGTTTTCTATTTCTTCATGGTTCCATCTTGCTAGGTTGTATGTGTCTAAGAATTTATCAATTTCTTCCTGGTTTTCCTTTTATTTATTTATTTATTTTTAAAAAGATGGGGTCTAGAGGAGCAGGAGGGGGAGGAGAAAAAAAAAGATAAAAAGATGGGGTCTCACTGTGTTCCCCAGGCTGATCTCGAACACCTGGCCTTGAGCAGTTCTCCCACCTCAGCCTCCTAAGTAGCCAGGATTACAGTCACGTGCCACTGTGCCCAGCTCCTTTAGGTTCTCCAATTTGTTGATGTACAGTTGCTCGTAAGAGTCCCTAATAATTCTTTTATTTCTGTGGTCTCAGTTGTCATGTCTCCTTTTTTGTTTCTGATGTTATTTATTTGGGTCTTCTTTTTTTCTTAGTCTAGCCAAAGGCTTGTTGATTTTATCTTTTCAAGAAACCCGCTTTTCGTTTTGTTGATCTTCTGTAGGTCTTTTAGGTCTCAATTTCATTTCTTTGTGTTCTGATCTTTATTCTTTCTTTTCTTGTACTAATTTTGGGTTTGGTTTGTTCTTGCTTTTCTGGTTCTTTGAGGTGCATCATTAGGTCGTTTATTTGAAGTCTTTCTACTTTTTTGATACAAGTGTTTATTGCTATAAACATCCCTGTTATTACTGCTTTTGCTTTATCCCATATTTTTTGGTATGCTGTATTTCCATTTTCATTTACTTCTTACTTCTTAATTTTTCTTAATTCTTCATTGATCCCACTGGTTGCTCAGGAACACGTTGTTTAAATTCGGTAAGTTTCTAAAGTTTCCAAGGTTCCTCTTGTCATTGATTTCTAGTTTTATTCCACTGTTGTTAGAAAACACACTTAATATTTCTACTTTTTTCAATTTGTTCAGACTTGTTTTAGGGCCTAAGATATGGTCTATTCTGGAAAACGTTCCACGTGTGAGGAAAATAATGTGCATTCTGCAGCAGGTGGGTGAAATGTTCTATTATATAAATGTCACTTAGGCCTATTAAGTCTAGTGTGCAGTTTAACTCCTACGATTCTTTGTTGATTTTCTGGCTGGATGGTCTGTCCTTTACCGATTAAAGTGGAGCGTTAAAGTCCCTACTATTATTGTATTGCTGTCTATCTCTCCCTTTAGATCTACTAAGGTTTGCTTTATATACTTAGCAACTCCAGTGTCGGGTGCACAGATATTTTTAAATCTTTTGTCCTCTTGCTGAATTGACCCCTTTATCATTACATAATGACCTCCTTTGACCTTTTTTACAGTCTTTAATTTGTGGTCTATTTAATCTGATATAAGTATAGCTACTCTTGCTCTTTTTTGGTTTCTAATTGTATATCTTTTCCCATCCCTTCACTTTCAGTCTATGTCTATGTGTGTCTTCATAGCTGAAGTGGGTTTCTTGTAGGCAGCATATATTGGTCTTTTTTTTTTTTTAATCCATTCAGCCACTTTATGCCTTTTAATTGGAGAATTAAGTCCATTTACAGTCACTATTATTGATAAGGACTTACTAATACCATCTTGTTGCTTGGTTTCTGATTGTTTTGAGACTCTTCTATTTCTTCCTTTGTAGTTAAGTGAATACCTCTGGTAATATGTGTCAATTTATTGCTTTTTATTTTCAGTGAATCTATATAGGTTTCTGTACTGTAATTACCATGAGGCTTACAAAAAACATCCCACAGATATAACAAGTTATTTTATAGAGATGACACCTTATTTTAAATCACAAAGAATAGAAACATAAACAAAAAAACCCTTCTACACTTTAATTCCACCCCCCATTTTGACTTTTAGTCTTGATTTACATATTTTTATATTAGCTATATCTTAACAGGTTGCTGTAGCTATTACTGTTCTTGATAGAGCTTGTCTTATGCGCTTCATACTAGAGTTATGAGTGGATTGCACACCACAATTATAGTATTAGAGTATTCTGGGTTTGTTCACATATTTAATTCTACCAGTGGGTGTTATACCCTCAAATATTTGGGGGGGGGGGCGTGTTAGTTTTTTTTTCTTTCAGATTAAAGAACTCCTTTTAGCATTTCTTGTAAGACAGGTCTGGTCATGGTGATTTCTCTCAGCTTTTGTTTGTTTGGGAAAGACATTATCTCTCCTTCATATTTGAAAGATAATTTTGCAGCATATAGTATTCTTATATGGCAGGTTTTCTTTTTTTTTCTTTCAGCACTTTGGAAGTATCATTCCCCTCCCTCCTGGCCTGTATGGTTTCCACTGAGAAGTCTATTGCCAGATGAACTGGAGCTCCTTTAGATTTATTTGTTTCTTTCCTCTTGCTGCTTTTAGGATTCTCTGTTTGTCCTTAACCTTTGAGAGTTTGATTAGTATATGCCTTGGGGTAGTCTTATTTGGGTCAAATCTGTTTGGTGTTCTCTGCCCTTCCTGTACCTGGATATTTATATCTTTCTGAAGTTTGGGAAAGTTTTGTTTTCTCTTAAATAAGCTTTCCACCCCTTGCTCTTGCTCAACTGCCTCTTGAACACCAATAATTACTAGGTCTTTTGAGGTCATTTTCCATACCATGCAAGCAATCTTCATTGCTTTTCATTCTTTTTCCTCCTCTAGGTATGTTCAAATATCCTACCTTTGAGCTCACTGATTATTTCCTCTGCTTGATCTATTCTGCTCGAGAGCCTCAAATGAATTTTTTTAGTTCAGCAAATATATTTCTGAGTTCTAGAATTTGTTTGAATTGTTTTTATTATATCAACCTTTTTGTTATATGCCTCTGATAAATTTCTAAATCGTTTTTCTGTGTTATCTTGGAGATCACTGAGTTTCCTTAAAACTGCTATTTTGAGAGCTTACAAACCACCATCTCATTAGGGTCAGTCACTAGATTTTTGCTTTGTCCTTTTGGGGAGGTCATGGTTCCCTGTTTGCTGGTGTTTCATGTGGGTATGCATCTATGCCTCTGCATTATAGGATTAGTTATTCATTCCTGTTTTCTTGGTCTGACTTGTTTTGGTTTTTACTGAAAATATTTGCTTAGCAAATCTTCACTGACAGGTCACTGCGTCCTTTGTGGCCCTGTGGGGTGCCTTAAGTTCAGGTTTGCCTCGGCTGTAGTAAATAATCCATCTGTTTGTTTGAGCACACCCCTTCCTGAATGGGGGAAGTCCCAAAGGGGATGTCCCAGCAGTGGGGGAAGGCTGGCTAGGGGTTTGTACCCACCGGACCTATGGGACAAACCTCCTACAATGTGGTGCTGCTGAGCAACCACTCTGATTTTGTGTCTCTTTTGGCTAAGTTTCAGAGCACAGCTTCCAGGGCTAGGGATGGTAATCCCGCCACCACCCTTTCTCTCTGACTGTCTTCAGGGATATTTCTCCCTTCAGGCATTCATAATGCTTTCTGTGCGTTAAGGCAGGGACAGGTCTCCTGCCATGGAACCCAAGATGGTGGAGAAGCTGGTTGTTCACCTCAATCTCACTTTTTCCAGTGTAAAAACAGTGAGTTGAGGAAAAATTTTCCACGCACTTGGGGGCGGACATAATGAGAGAGGAGCATTGCACATATGAAAGTCTCTTACTGTCTGCTCAGAACTTTTTGACTTCTCTGTGGCCCCGGAAACTGTCTCATCTTCATATTTGAGTTATGGGATATTTCTGGTGAGAATCTCAGCACTGTATTCGGCTTTGGTTTTCTGTGGGGGAGAGTGAAGCTGGCTTGCTTCCACAAGCCACTCCAGAACCAGAAGTCCTCTATAGTAACCTACGGTTGCATTTTAAGAGTTCTTTGTATATTTTGCATAACAGTCCTTTATCATATATGTCTTTTTCAAATATTTTCTCCCAGTCTGTGACTTACTGTCTCATTCTCTGGACAGCATTTTTCACAGGACAGAAAATCTTCACTTTAATGAAGTCCAGTCTATTGCTTCTTTCATGGATTGTGCCTTTGGTTTTGTATTTACAGTCATCGCCATACTCAAGGTCATCTAGGTTTTATTCTATGTTATATTCTAGATTTATAGTTTTCCATTTTAATTTAGGTCTATGATTCATTTGGAGTTGATTTTTTTTTTGAAGGGTGAAGGTCTCTTGTCTAGAGTCACTGTTTTGCATACAGATGGATGTCCAGTTGTTCCAGTACCATTTGTTGAAAAGACTATCTTTTTTATTCTATTGTATTGCCTTTGTTCCTGAGCAAGAGTGAGACCCCATCTCTACAAAAAATAGAAAAACTAGCTGGGTGTGGTGGCACCCACCTGTAGTCCCACCTACTCGGGAGGCTGAGGCAAGAGGATCACTTGAGCCCAGGAGGCTGAGGTTGCTGAGAGCTAGGGTGACACCTCTGCACTCTACCCAGGGTGACAGAGCAAGATTCTGTCTCCAAAAAAAAAAAATAGCATAGTTATGTGGGTGTATTTCTGGGCTCTCTATTCTTTCTGTTCCATTAACCTATTTGTCTACTCTTTCATTAATACCACACTATCTTGATTACTGTAGCTTTGTATTTAAAGTCAGGTAGCATCAGTCCTCAGATTTTGTTCTTTTCCTTCAATATTGAGTTGACTACTCTGGATCTTTTGCCTCTACAGATAAACTTTTTTTTAACTGACAAATAATAATTGTATATATTTATGGAGTACAAAATGACATTCTTATACATGTATATACTGTGGAATGATCAAATTAGTGTAATTAGCATATCCATCACCTCAAATAATTATTTCTCTGTAGCGAGAACATTTAAAATCTTCTTTTATATATTTAAAAATATACATTATTAACTATAGTCACCTTGTTATGCAATAGAACACCAGAATTTATTCCTCCCATCTAAAGGTAACTTTGTATTCATTGACCAATACCTCCCATCTTCCCATCCAGACCCCCACTGCCCCTCACCCTCTGGTAACTACCATTCTACTATTTCAGATTTCACACATAAGTGAGATCATACAGTATTTTTCTTTCTGTGCGTGGCTTATTTCACTTAACATAATATCCTCTAAGTACACCTATGTTGTTGCAAATGACAGACTTTCCTGTGTTTTTAAAGCTAAATAGTATCCCATTGTGTATATATAACACTTATTTATTTATTTATTTATTTATTTATTTTGAGACAGAGACTCACTGTGGACCTGGGTAGAGTGCAGTGGCATCATCATAGCTCACTGCAACCTCAAACTCCTGGGCTCAAGCAATCTTCTTGCCTCAGCCTCAGCCTCTGGAGTAGCTGGGACTCAAGGCGCATGCCACCACACCCGCCTAATTTTTCTACTTTTTTGTAGAGACAGGGTCTCACTCTTACTGAGGCAGGTCTCAAACTCCTGAGCTCAAGGGATCCTCCTGTCTTGGCCCTCAAGAGTGCTAGGATTATAGGTGTGAGCCACCACACAGGGCCTTACCACATTTTTCAATCCATTCATATGTAGATGGACACTTAGGTTGTTTCCCCATCATGGCTACTGTGAATACTGCTGCAACAAACTTGGGAGTGCAGACATCCTTTAGCATATTGTTTCACCTCCCTTGGGGACATTATAAGCAGCAGTGGGATTGCTAGATTGTATGGTAATTCTACTTTTAGTATTTTGAGGAACCTCCATACTGTTTTCTAAAATACACAAAATAACTTCCTGGGATTTTCACTGCGATTACATTGAGTCTACAAATCAAGCTGTGAAGAACTGCCATCTCAACCATACTGAGTCTTCCTATCAATGAACATAGAATATCTCTCCATTTATTTAGTAGTTCTTTGATTTCTTTCATTACAGTTATATAGTTTTACTCATATAGCTATTGTAACGTATTTGTAGATTTATACTTAAGTATTTCTCTTTTTTGCATGCTAATGTAAATGGTAATGTGTTTTTAATTTCAAATTCCACTTGTTCATTGTTGGTAAACAGGAAAGTGACCAGCTTGTATATTAACTTTGTATCATGCAACCTTGATACACTCACTTACTAGTCTCTGGAGGATTTTCGTTGATTCTTTTAGATTTTCTACATAGATGATCATGTTATCTATGAAGAGTTTTATTTCTTCTTTTTCAATCTGTACACCTTTGATTTCCTTTTCTTATTGCATTAGCTAGGATTTCCAGTACAATACTGAAAATCAGTGGTGAGAGAGGACTTCCTTGTCTTGTTCCTGATCTTAATGGGAAAGCTTCAAGTTTCTCACCATTAAGAATAATGTTAGCTATAGGTTTTTTGTAGTTTAGTTTCCTGAGGTTTTATCATGAACAGGTGCTGGACTTCGTCAAATGCCTTTTCTGCATCTATTGATATGATCACATGATTTTTCATCTTTAGCCTGTTGATGTGGTAAATTACACAGATTTCTAAATGTTGAACCAGTCTTGCACACCTAGACAAATGCCACTTGGCCATAGTGTATAATTATTTTTATACATTGTTGGATTGGACTTGCTAATTTCTTGTTGAGGAATTCTGAATGTATGTTCATGAGAAATATAGGTCTATAGTTTTAATGTCTTTGTCTGATTTTGATATTAGGGTAATGCTGGCCTCTTAGAATGAGTTAGGAAGTAACCCCTCTGTTTCTATCTTCTGAAAGAGATTACAGAGAATAAAGATTAAACAGAGAAATTAGTATCATTTATGTATAATCCTTCCTTAAATGTTAGGTTGAACTCACCAGTGAACACAATTGGGCATAGTGCTTTCTTTTTTGGAAGGTTATTAATTACTGATTCAATTTCTCTAAAATACAGGCCTATTCAGATTGTCTTCTTTTTGTGAGAGTTTTTCCAGATGTATCCTTCAAGGAATTGGTCCATTTCATCTAGGTTATCAAATGTGTGTGCATAGAGTCGTTCCATAATTTTCCTTTATTATTCTTTTAATGCACATGGTAGAGTGCTGTGCCCTCTTTCATTTCTGATGTTAGTAATCTCTCTTTTATTAGTAATTAGTAATCTTGTCTTAGTAATTAATAATCCCTCTTTTTCACTCAGCCTGGGTAGAGGTTTATTATTTTTATTGATCTTTTCCATAAACCAATTTTGATTTTACTGATTTTCTCTATTAATTTCCTGATTTCCACTCCACTGATTTCACACACAATAAGTCTCACTGAACATCCTCAAAAGGTTCTTGAAAACTGCTTTTAAGAGAAATGACATACAACAAAACCTATTTTTTCTCTCATCACCATTATACTGAAACATTGAATGAAACAATGTTACTAGAGGACCTGCTACATTGTTGCACTTAAAGATGCAGTTTCCAAAAATCTATCAAGGACATTAGGGAAGACTTCCTGTACTTTTTTGTAACACTTTTATTGAGATATAATTCACATACAAGTTTTCCCCACCAGTAACCAATCAATAAATTTTGTAACAAATACCAGTAGGGTGTCCTCTAATTTAATTCTGACACTATCCACCTGGAGATAGTGTCAGATCACACAGGTTGAAGACTCAGTACCACAAGACTAAGCCCCACTACTGATTCCAATTCTAAGTCCCAGGGTTTAACCTGTGGTTTCTGACCAAGCAGCTATATACTGGAGTTCCCACAACCCTCTCCTTAGGTTTTATAAATTTGTTACAGAGGCTCACAGAACTCAGGGAAACACATTTACTGGTTTACTATAAAGGATACTGCAAAAAATACAGAGGAAGAGATGTACAGAACAAGGCATGTAGGAAGGGGCACAGAGCTGCTATGCCCTCTCTGGGACATCACCCTCCAGAAACCTTAACATGTTCAGTTATCCAGAAGCTCTCTGAACCTTGTCCTCTTGGGTTTTTATGGAGGCTCTATTATGCAGGCACAATCCATGAAATCATTGGCCATCAGTGATCAGCTTAAACTTCAGTCCCTGTCCACTCCCCGGAGTTTGGGGGATAGAGCTGAAATCTAATCCTGCCTTGGTCTTTCTGGTGACCAGCCCCCATCCTGAAGTTACCTAGGGGCTGCCAGTCATCAGTCAACTCATTAACATACAAAAAGACAGATCACTTTAAAATTTTTAAGGATTTTAAAAGTTGTATGCCACCAAACAGAACAAAGACCAAATATATATTTTACAATATCACATGTACCAAACAATTCATCTATTTAAGAATACAGTTCAATGATTTTTTAGTATATTCACACACTTGTGTCACTGTGACCACAATCAATTTTAAAACATCTTCATCACCCCAGAAAGAAACCCTATACTCTTTATTTATCCCCTCCAACTCCCCAACAGATCAGCCCTAGGCTGATCCATTTTCTATCTCTATAGATTGCCTATTCTGAACAATTCATTTAAACAGAGTCAAACAATTGTGATCTTTTGTGACTGGCTTTCTTCACTTAGCATAATGTTTTCAACATTCATCCATGCTGTAGAGACGACCAGTACTTCATTCCTTTTTATGGATAAGAAGAAAACATTTTTGTTTATCCATTCATTAGTTGATAGACATTTAGGCTGTTCCCCACTTTTTGGCTGTTGTGAATAATGCTGCTGTGGAAATCCAAGTACAAGTTTATATATGGACGTGTTTTCATTTTTCTTGTGTATATACCTAGGAGTGGAATTGCCAGGTGTGAATTAAAATAAAATCTTAAGGCTCCCCCCCATCAGTTGACTGAATGGACCCCCTCTTGGCCAAGGGGATACCCTAAAACTGAGTTGCCTGCCATGAGAAGGGAGGTCAGACATGCCTCATCATGCCCCCCTCCCTTCTTGGAGATATCCTTTGTAACTCAGTAACAAGCCTAAGACAAACCTGCAGGTCCTCAATTTACACAACAAATATATGGCTGGTAGCTTGTCCCTGATTAATAGACTTCCTTATCTTAACTTAAAACATTCCCAGCCTTTAGACAAACCTTCATTTGTTTCAAACCATGACCACTTACAAGTCAAAGTGTCTTTAAACCCACCTGTAACCTATAAGTGCCCCCCCCCAATTGTCCCACCTTTTCGGGCCAAACCAATGTATGTCTTCCTTGTATTGATTTATGACTTTACCTGTAATTCCTGTCTCCTTGAAATGTATAAAACCAAACTGTAACCCAACCACAGTGAGCCCACTTGCTCAAGGCTCCTTGGGCATGACTCTAGGCCATGGTCCTCAAATTTGGCTCAGAATAAACCTCTTTAAATTATTTTACAGAGTTTGGCTTCTTTTCCCTTGACATGGGTCAAAGAGTAACTCTGTTTAATTGTTTGAGGAATTACTAGACTGTTTTCCAAAGCTAACGTACCATACTCGTGTTATACTCCCACAAGCGGTGTACAAGGGTTCTAATATCTCCACATTCTTGCCAATATTTGTTATTATCTGAGCCATTAATTATAATTAATAGTGGGTGTGAAGTGGTATCTTGTAATTTTGATTGTTTTCCTGATGACTAATGACATCGAGCACCTTACCACATGCTTATTGACCATTTGTTTCTTCTTTGGAGAAATGTCTATTCACATCCACTGACCATTTTTAATTAAGTTATTTCTCTTTTTATTATTGAGTTGTAAATTCTTTATATAATCTAGATAAAAGTCCTTTATCCAATATAATATTTGGAAGATTTTGCTCCATTCTGTGAGCTGCCTTTTCACTGTCTTTATGGTGTCCTTGGAAGCAAAAATATGTTTTTAAGGAAGTCCAATTTGTCTAATTTTTCTCTGGCTGCTTCGGCTTTTAGTGTCACATCTAAGAAATCATTGCTTAATCCAAAGTCACAAAAACTTACCCCTATGTTTTCCTCTAAGCATTTTGTAATTTACCTTTTACATCTAGGTCCTTATACATTTTGAGTTAACTTTTATAGATGATCGGGGTCCAACATAATTCTTCTGCATGTAGATATTCAAATATCTCAGCACAATTTGTTGGAAAGACTGTTCTTTCCCCTCACTGAATTGTTTTGGCACCTTGTAGAAAAGCAACTGATGATATAATTCAATTCCATTCATTTGTCTGTCCTCATGCCAGCTTCACATTGTCTTCATTACTGTAGCTTGGTAGTAAGTTTTGAAATCAGTAAGTGTCAGTCTTCCAACCTTTTTTTTTTTTCTTAAGATTGTTGTGGCTATTCTAGACCCCTAGAATTTCCATATAAATATTAGGATCAGCTGGTCAATTTCCCCAAAGAAGCCAACTGACATAGTGAATATGCACTGAATCTGTAGATCAATCCGGGGAGTAGAGCCACCATAACAATATTCAGTCTTCTAATCCATGAACATGAGATGTCTTTCCATTTACTTAGATCTCCTTTAATTTATCACTGTTTTGAAGTTTTCAGAGTACAAGTTTTGAGCTTATTTTGTTAAATTTATTCATACATACATTACTCATTTTGCTGCTATTGTAAATGGAATTGTTTTCTTAATTTCATTTTCAGATGGTTCACTGCAAGCGTAAAGAAATACAACTGATTTTTGTATATTGATCTTGTATCCCAAACCTTGCTGAACTGAACTCATTTATTAGTATAAATAGTTTTTTAGTGGATTCCCTTGGATTTTATATATAAAAGAGAATGCCATCAGAGAACAGTGAATAGTGCTTCCAATACTTCTTCCAGATTGGAAAATATATAATTTCTTCCTTTCCAATCTGGATTCCTTCTCTTTCTCTTTTTACTTTCCCTCTCTCTCTCTCTCTTTTTTTAACCTAATTGCCCTGGATAGAACCTCCATTCCAATGTTGAACAGAAGTGGTCAAAGTGTACATCACTGTCCTGTTCAGCTCTTAGGCAGAAAGCACTCAGTCTTCAAACATTAGGTGTGATGTTAGCTGTAAATTTTTGTAGCTGCCCATTATCAGGCTGGCAAAGTTTCTTTCTATTCCTGCTATAGTGTTCTGATTGCAACAGTGTTGCATTTTGTCAAATACTTTACTGTGTCTATTGAGCGGATCATGTATTTTTGTTTTCTATCCTACTGATGTGGTATGTTACATTAATTGCTTTTGAGGTGTTGAACCAAGCTTGCTTTCCTGGGACAAATGCCACTTGTTCATGCTGTGTGATTCTTTTTACTTGCTACTGAATTTGATTTGCTGGTACATTCTTGAGAATTTTTGCATCTATATTTCTAATGAATATTGGTCTAGGTTTCTTTCTCGTGATATCTTTTTTGGTTTTGGTATCAGGATAATACCAGCCTCAAAGAGTAAGCAGGAAAGTGTCCCCTCCAGTCCATTTTCTACAAAAGCTTGGGAAATACTGGTGTTAACTCTTCTTCCACATTGAATAATATGAATAATATTCAATGTTCAATATTATAATATTCTATTCAGTAATAATATTGAATAATTTTTATATTATAGTCTCATAGAAACAAAACTTGTCTTTAACTTTCTAGTCTTTATAATTTATTTATTTTTATTTTATTGCATTGGCTAGGAGGACCTCTAGTACAATTAAGAGTTAAAGCACTGATAAGAGGCCTTCTTATCTTGTTTCACAAGTACGATATATGTTACAGGTTTCTAATACAAACATTTTCACAGGCTAACACAGGTCCCCTTCAATTCCTAGTCTACTAAGAATTCATACTACTAAGGTGTGTTTAAATTTTATTGAATGTCTTTTCTGATTTTTCTCATTTAATCAGTTAATGTGGTGAGTTCCAATGGTAAAATATCTTTGCATTCTTAGTATGCACTTCCACTTATTCATGGCATAGTACTTGTTAATACTCCATTAAAGTCAATTTTATTTAGGATTTTAAACTCTATGATCATGAATGAGATTGGCCTATTATTATATCAGTATTAGTGCTTCCTATTTAAGTATCAAGGTCATACTAACCCTACAAAATGAAGTGATAGCTCTCTCTTGCTTCTGACATAGTATATAAAAAATAGGAACCATTTGTTCCTTCAAGACTTAACAAAATTTGCCTATAAAACTTTCTAAGCCTGAGGCATCTTCTGTAAAAGAGAATTGTTTTATTGATTCAGTTTCTTCTGTAATTACCGGTTTATTCAGCTTTTCTATCTCAGGTAATTCTGTTAATTCAAATTTCCTGAGAAATTATTCATTTTATCTAAATTACCAAATTTTCTGGCAGACACACACAGTACTCTTATGCTTCTACGTCCCTACTGTACCAGTAGTTATGTCCCCTTTTTGCCTTTTTAATAAATTTCTTCCAAAGATATTCTTTTTTTATTCTTTGAGGCATTTGGAACAAAGATATGCTTTTGATTTTATTGAGCTTCTTAACTGTTCCTTTCCTTCTATTTCATTAATTTCCATCACTAATTATTTTCTTCTATTTTCTTTGGGTTCATCCTCTTTCTAGCTTCTGGAGTTGAACACTTAGATCATTTGTTTTCAATCTCTTGTGTCTTTCAATAATTTAACTTTAATCAATGTTTTTAAAATGAGATTACTCACAAAGTATCATTTTACCTGCATCCCACGAGTATCTTTATTGTATTCTCAATATTTTGCAATATCCATTGTGATTTCCTCTTTAACCCAAGAGCTATTTAGGAGTACATTCTTAGTTTCCAAACTATTAAAAAATATACTTACATTGTTTCCTAAAATCTTTCTAACTGCATTAAATAAGAAAACATGATAGATATCTTGACTTTTGAAATGTGTTGAGCCTTCCTTTGAGATGTACATAGACAAATTTTTATACTCTGTATAAACATAAAAAGAGTACATAGTTTGTTTCTTGCATACAGATTTACTAGGAAATTAAGCTTTTAATTCTGTTACTCAAAGCTACTATATCTTTACCTTACTTAATCTTGATCTAGCAATTGATAGACTGTTAAACATCTCCCATGTGCATATTTATCTCCTAGTAATTCTACCACCTTTTGTTTCATATGACACCTAAAGGCTATTCTGTTAGGTAAATAAAAGTTCATGATTATGGCATTTCTTTGGTAGATTGTTTCTTTTATTATGAGGTAACCTTCTATACTCCTGCAGTGCTTTTTACCTAAAACATTGAAGCATTGTTATTATTACCTA
This sequence comes from Daubentonia madagascariensis, assembly GCA_023783475.1. Lineage (NCBI taxonomy): Eukaryota > Metazoa > Chordata > Mammalia > Primates > Daubentoniidae > Daubentonia > Daubentonia madagascariensis. The sequence continues at coordinate 15,592 of JAKFHU010002684.1, forward strand.
TTTTGTTTTACTTTTTTCTTTTATTAATTAAAAAAGTGAATTGGAAAATTTGTTTTTTAAATAGATTTATCAGTTTCTGTCCCCTGTATTATTTCTTATATCCTATATATTAATATTTCCTCTATGTTTACTTTTCTTCTTGCAAATGTTTCTATGTACTAGTTCTTTTAGTGATTACGTAGGTGATAAATGCTCTTAGTTTTTGTATGGCTGGAATATCTATTTTTGCCCTCACACTTAAATAATTTAGCTGCATATAAAATGTTAGGTTGATAATTATTCTCTTCTCTGCACTTGGAAGATCTTACTTCATTGCCTTCTGGCATCTCTTGTGTTTATGAGGTACCTCCTGTCAGTGTAATTGTTTCTTCTCTCTGGTAGCTTTTCTTTCCATTCTTATTTATTTATTTATTTACTTATTTTTAATTTATTTTTTTAATTTCAGAATATCATGGGGGTACAACACTTTGGCCATACACATTGCCCCTGTTCTGCCCGTGTCAGAGCCACAATCGTGGTCATCCCCCAAACTGTACTCCCCACATCCATTCAGTGAGAGTTTTTCTCATCCCTTCCACCCCCCTCCCGCCCGCCCACCCTCAGATGAATGTTATTGCCCTGTGTGATGTAAGTGTTCATCAGTTAGTGCCAGTTTGATGGTGAGTACCAGTGGTGCTTGTTTTTCCAATCCTGTGACACTTCGCTTCGAAGAATGGGTTCTAGCTCCAACCAGGATAATACCAGATGAGTTAATTCACTGTTGTTCCTTATTGCTGAGTAATACTCCATGGTATACATATACCACATTTTATTGATCCACTCGTGTATTGATGGGCACCTTGGTTGTTTCCACAACTTTGCAATTGTGAATTGTGCTGCTTTCTTTCCATTCTTGATGTTCTACCCTTTAAGAGATGTGTCAAGGTATAAATTTACTATTATTTACCCTGCTTGGTACTCAGTATTTATGGTAAGGACTCACATTTTCTTTAGTGCTTGTAAAATCTCAGTTATTATCTCCTCAAATATTGTCTAGTATTCCCTCCATTCTCTTCTCCTGGAACTCTTTTTAGATGTGTGTTGGAGGCTGTCAATTCATCATCTACGTCTTTGATATATTCTTTGATAGTTCCCTCTCTGTGTCTCACAAGGAGGGAGAGCTCCTCAATACTGTTTTCTAATTTTAAAACCTGTGTCTTGTCTACAATCTACGTGATTTATTAACACTACTTAAATTTCTACTCTTTGCTTTCCAAGATTTCTACTGGCTTTTTAATTAATTTTCTTATATACGCTTATTTCATTTCCATATCTAAGTGCAAGCTTATGGCATCTGAACCACAAATACCTTCCTCTACCTAGCTTTTCACTATTGAAATTCTAATTATTTAGCATCAGAGCTTTACATAAATTATGACCACGTACAAAGTCCTTTTGAACACCACTAGAAAACTGCAATGTCTTCTGGTGATTAGCCATGGTCTCTATTTCTATTTTTCGTCAAATTGAGAATTTTATGGCCTTTTGTTTAGTGTTTCATGTAATAGGCTCTTACTCATTGCCCCAAACTAAGGATTTCCAAAACACAAACACTGCTGTAGTCCTAAGCTCTGTACTGAAGTCAGTTAAGGGAGGAAAGCTAAATCAGAAAATAATTTTTTCAACAGAAAAGCAAGAAAACTTTCAAAAATATTTATAACATTCCCAGTTGAAGTCATCTGGGAAAAGAATGGGTACCAAGAAAAAAGAGGGGAAAAAAAAAAAAAAGAATGCTACTAAGGCAAGAATAGGCAGTAAGAGGAGTCAAAGGTAATAATCTCTTTTATTAGCATTCCTCATTACTCTTTGCACTTACATTTCACCTATTCTCCAAATAAATGCAAGCACAGCTATTTCAACACCAAAGCAAAAGCTGTCACTACTGGAGAAGAACAATGTTTAGACTTCAGGTTCACTATGATCTGGTTTGCTGAAAGATAAAGACTGCTGAACACATCAGCATCATGGTTTATACTGTTAACACCTATGACAATCATAAACAACTACACTTAGAGTTCATAGTAGATGCAATAATATAAGCTGCTGCTTTAGAGGAAATATTTAAATTTGATTTTTATTATGATATAGGCAAACAGGCAAGACAGAAACTAAATAGCCAGCATTGACCTTTTATACACTATGCATTTTGTTTAGGAATGGCACCAAGAACTTTCAAAAAGGATCACAGTATCTCTTTTGAAATTTTGTAAAAAGTTACCTCAACTGAGCTCTATGGCCAGCTCGAGTTTATTGAGAACTTCAGATACTAAAGATACAACAGTACACAAAAAATTATTTATTGGGTGTACATATTATCAAAGCAATTTTAACATACCAGGTATGTTTTCTGAACGAACCCACACTATAAGCACTTTAGTTCAGAGATATAAAATCCCAACTGATAATGCATTTCAGAAATGAGATGCTCTTGGTCATTTTCATTCAGAATTTTAGAGAAAAGTCAATTTTATAATTTCAAAGAAAACAAGGTAAACCCTAATAGCTTTATTTGGGGACAGAGAAAAACAGAAAGCAAAAGAAATAAGTTTTGGACAAGATTAACTTCAACTTACTGAATAAAGAAAGACTGAAAGGAAAAGGTGTAGGAAGGACAGCCAAGCTGCAGAGGTATTGGTGTGAGATATAAAGGAAAAAAAGGATATCATTGCCCAGTATTACATTGGATTTGAACTGGTTATCAGAGGAAACATTACCATGACCTTATACATTAAATGTATAACAGGTCATCTTGACAAGAACATATCACTGCACAGAGTTTACAGTGGTGCTTTGTCAACTCAAAGGTGGAAACAAATTTAAACAGGGAGAGGAGGATAACAAATTCACATGAACATATTGAATAACCACACAGAACTTATTTCTCATGACTCTTAACATATATTCAAACAATGATGATACTGTACAAAATATATTATCTACCACAGTAGACTATACTTTCCTGAAAATAAAAACCATCTCATTCATCCCAACCTCCACAGTAAGTCTTGCAGAGTGCCACCATGCCTACACATGAACATCAGCTTTCCCATCTCCTTATCAGCCTATGAAGGAACAAAATTAAATAGCAAACAGCCCTCCTGCACGCCATGAGAAAATGGAACCCCATCCCATACCACAGTCAGTAAGCCTTTCCAAGTCAGGGCTAAATTCTGCAAGGCCTAAGAACCTTCCATCCTATAGTATAATGACTTTCACATTTCTTTCACCACAATTAACAGCAAGAAATACATTTATGTATTTTTTGTATCACAACCCTATACATACATGTACATATGGAACAAACCAAAAATTGTGTGCAGCTGTATTTACTTAACCTTACCAAGTATAATGTGCTTGTTATTTTCCATTTTATTCCTTCTTAAGCTGCTGATCACAACCCACTCAATTTTGTTATCTATCAACGGGTTACTACCTATAGTCTCAATAATACCACTCCAGAGCAGTGGTCTTCAAATGGGGGTACTGTACCCCTGGGGGTATTCAAAGGTTTCCCAAGGGATACATAGGCATATGTTGTTTTAAAGGAATTACCTTCTAGATCCCCAACTCTCACAAATATTCTTTCCTAAAACAGAGGGGTGTTTAAAAGCTCAGATTCTCCTTCCTTACCTCCCTTTTATAATCACCCTTCTCCTATGTAGCAAAAGAAAGGCTTTTCAGCCATCCTGAATTTGACTATGGTTCATTATCCTGTTGTGTTAAAAACTCCTCTGTGGTATCAAACCAGAGGGACAATTTAAAATACCAGCGTCAATAATAAAAAGTGAATGACTAACTGTGTAACAAAGCTTTTGGCAAGTCAGGGGGTAGCAAAGTCTGCTTTCAACAAAATTGAAGGAAGACCTAATTGAGCTGTTAGCTGACAGAATAAAAATATTTTTTAGGCTAAAGCACTATGTAATTTAACACATAATTCAGAAAAAGTTAGGAGAATTGAGTAATAATTGCTAAAATAAAACTCTATCTACTTATTTATGAGACCAAGGGTTCTCAGCATTTATATCTTAAAAACAAAAAACCAAAAAGACTATAATGGAATTGACACTGACATGTATCTTTTTCTAGGAGGAAATACTATTCATCCACAGATTAATGATTTAATTGGGGGACCCAATATATCTCAAAAGAGCTACATTTCGAAAAATTTTTTCATTTTAATAATTATTTTTAAAATATATGAATTATCTACAGTATGATTGTGTATATCTAATAATTTCAATAATATCTCAATACAGAAGAAATTTATATGTATACTTTTGTTGGAGAGAACTCTGACTAAATTATTTTCAAAAGACTTTCAAACACAAGATACTACTTTAGTCCACTGGTTCTCAAAGTATAGTCCCTGAACCAATAACATCAGCATCACCTGGTAACTAGCTAGAAATGCAAATTCTGGGATCCCACTGACCTAGTGAATCAGAAACTCTGGGGGTGAGACCCAGCAATCTTTGTTTTAACAAACTCTGCAGGTAATTATGCTACACACGCAAGTTTCAGGACCACTTTTAAGAATAAAATTCTAAGAGAGATATAAAGAAGAAAACCCAACTCAAGGAAGAAAACAATGTAAAATTTCTGTTAAAAAGCTTATTCATGTACTTTTCTGTTAAATGGATAGTGATAGATATCAAATCACTATGATATTTTGATTACACTGGATATGTTTAAAAGCATGAACTTTTAAATTGTTGAGTACTGACAATATCATAAAATTTATAACCTTTGCCTTTTTAAACTTTAAAAATTTTAAATATCAACTTAAAAACATATGGAATGTATATAAATATATAAATATTTTATGTATAAAAATTAAAAAGTTCGATGATCACCAGTCTAGAACAGGAGTTCTCAAACTGTGGTCCTTGGACTAGCAGTAACTGGAATCACCTATAAGCTTATTAGAAATGCAAATTCTCAGGCCTCACCCAAACATACTGTGGTTTAACAAGCTCTCCAAGTCATTTTTTATCCACGTTAAAGTGTGAGAGCCACTGCTCTAAACAGCAGTTTTCAAATTTAGCCTACATCTGAATCACCTGGAGAGTTTGTTAAAACACTGACCACTGGACCCTAATCCCACAGCTTCTGACTCAGTAAATCTGGGTGGGACCCAAACATCTGCATTTCTAACAACTTTCCAGTGATGCTGATGCTGCTGTTCCACAATCATACTTTGACAACCACTGGTCTAGTGAACTGTACAAACTATATCTGGCCAATACCCAAAATGTAAACTCCTTCCCTGATCCTTCAAATTAGGTCCCCCGTTATATTCTCTCATGTATCTGCCTTACACAGTTTCCTTTTTAACAACTCATCTCACATAATTACTTAACATCTGTCTTCCTCACTTGAGTCCAACCAAGTTTAAGAACCACATGAATTGATACCCAGCACCTAAGTACAATGTCTGCCCCATAATAGGTATTAAACTAATATTTAGTGATACATAACTGAACATTTGTTGGATTAATTTCATGAAATGTCAGTTTTAATATAACATGGCTAAAGCTATTAGTAGAATGCCAAAAGTCCTGGTTTGCCCGGCCCTGTATCTCAAGTGTTAAGAGCACCGAAAGTCTCATGTCTCAGGACTATGTAGCCTACTGTATTAAATATCAACACTAAGGTCAAAAAACAAGGAAAAATCTGGATAATGCATTTTTCAACTTGTTTTTCAATTCCATTCTTAATTCTAGCCTCTAAATAGTATTCTTTTATTATGCAATATAAGTAAAATAAAATGAGGGTTTAATTCAATAAAATTAACACTGTATATTCACTGGGTGTTGAGTCACATAAAAAAAATTAACACTGTATGACCAAGAAATTTAACATTTTAAGGCAGTTTTAGCATGGGGGTTGGTGGGAGACTTAAGAACTTACCCTCTTTAGCCAAATATAACTCCTTAAATTTTGCTCTCTTTTGATTAAATTCTTGCTCAAGCTGCTGCTTTGCACGTAAAAATTCTGCATTAATTTTTTCCAATTCTGCTATCCGTTGCTGAAGAGAAACTGGAAAAAAAAATACTAGTTAACAAGTAATCACTTCTATTTATAAATTAAATTACAAGAATAAGTTAGTATTCCAGCTACACACTGCTATACATGAAGTACGTAGGCAAGGTTATTCCAAAGATCCACTACATTCTAGGAAATTCTAATTTTAAAAAAGACACTTCTATTAGACTTAATATACAAACTGTGAATGAGTCATGCAAAGTTAAACAGCACATATACAGAGAATCACAAAAGGCCAATTTCCAAAAAAGAACTTCTAAAGTTCCTTTGTACAACTGACAGAATGTCAATCTACTTTCAGATTGTTAAATATTAGATTATTGGACCTATTTATCCTACAAATGCACCTACTGCCAATCTTGCTATTTCCTGCTTCTCTCAAGTGTTGTAAGCAAACTCTAATAGGTTCCCTGATTAGGTAGCCAAACCAGACTGAACTATTCTTCCAATTTCAAAATGATCCATTACCATTATAGTGAAATCATAATCAAAAACCCATTCATATGGAGAAGACACAGAACTATACATTCTGTATGACTGCTTAATTATTAGGAGATTATCTGGTTTTCAGATTAATGTTGATCATGGTGTGGCAGGGACTGGGAAACATTTTTACTTTACAGGCTCTATAATATTGCCACAGATGATTAAATGACTACCTTCTCTGACCAAGCCCAAGGGCTCTTTTGGATGAAGCACAGAACAGAAGGTCCAACTCTCCAAACCCTCGACCTCCTCCTTTGCTCCAACAGCATCCCAGCCTTAAAGCCACAACCATAATCCATTCAGGGGATATCTATCAGTACAAATCAGCCACTGTCTAATTACCTAAGCCAGCAGAGATCCCAGTTCCCCATTATAAGGGACTCCAGATAATGATGATTCGCCTACAATTTTAACTGAGATCTGAGACATATCTGAAGGACATCCCCTCCCCCAACTCATCCCTCAACTTAGTTGAGAGCTGATTTTACAATACATAGAAAAAAGACTGGAAAGAATGTACCAATGATTTACGTATAAGTAATAGATTTATAGCTCATTAATTTCTTCCACATGCTTTTAAAAGTTCTCTACAATGAGGATATATACTCCTTGGACAATAAATAATGAACTATGCCAGCATCTATTGTATGCCATGGAATACTACTGAGCCTTGAGGAAGGATGACTTAATGCCTTTTGCAACAATTTGGATGGGACTGGAGACAATTATCCTAAGTAAAGTAGCTAAAGAATAGAAAAACAAATATCACATGTACTCACTATTAAATTGGAACTAACTGATGAGCACACTTGTGCATAGAGGGAAGTAAAACTCAATGGAAATCCAGCGAGGGGAAGGGGGGAGGAGGGGATGGGTGAAAACCTACCCAATGGGTACAATGAACACCATCAGGATGATAGGCACACTTTTAACCCTGACCCAAGCATTACAAAAGCGATCCATGTAACCAACAACATTTGTACCCCATAATACTTTGAAATAAAAAAAAAAACTGAACTAAAACCAATATAGACAGTGCCAGACTTACAATGGTTCAACCTATGATTTCTCGACTTTACTATGGTACCCACACAACCATTCTGTTTTTCACGTTCAGTACAGTATTCAATAGATTACATGAGATATTCAAAACTTTATTAAATAATAGGCTAGATTTTGCCCAACTGTTGGCTCACATTTAAGGTAGGCTAGGCTAAGCTACGATGTTAGGTGTATTAAATGCATTGTAAGTCCTGGAGCATTTGTACTTGTTCATTCCTATGACGTGTCCAGACTAGCCTCACCATAAATTTAACAGTATCAGTTCAGTCCATGGCAGAGAAAGAAAATGCTGCTACGAGTTCCATGTCATCAAAGATAAGAAGTCATTTTGAGAAACAAACATCTAAGGTCTTTAGGTCAAAGCAATGACATCTGGTCATCTGAAGGCTTGATAACTTTGAGAAAAAGAGGGATGAGGAATCCACTGGAAGGGGAAAATATGCAATTATCTCATACTTACCATTTGAAATCATGAAGGAAATTTATTCTCTGTGCTATTGATTTTTGCTGGTATTTTTATCGCTAAATCCTAATTGTTAAATAAATTAAACAACTTTTCCACTTAACACCTTAATATTACTGGTAGCTACTGATTAGTACAGAGGCAGGAAAGGGTTCTGGGGAATCAAGAAAGGAGAAAAAACAAGATCCCTCTGTTCTTTTTCCCTAACACCTATATCCCCGCCCCTCCCCTACCTTCTACCAAAATGTATACATTCACACACAAAACAACCACGCTGTTCAAGATTGTTATATTTATATTCAGGAACTGAGGCTAATGAATCAACAAAAACAAAAATGCAGCTTTAAATCTGCAGCCGAGATTAAATGTGTTTCCATTAATTTCCACCCTATCCCGGCTGTCCCACAGTTCAGACCCTGTCTGTACCCACAAGTCTGACTGGCTCTCTGAAGGCTTCAGGATAGTTTTCAATTCCAGAAATCCTGACCCCTTTGAGGGTGTACAGAGTAACTCACTTACTTTGTTTCTAAAATTTAAAAAATTAATGTGCTTTTCTGGGAAAAATGGCTGAAAAAAAAGAAAAAAGATAATAACCCACCTCAAGTACTTCTAACATACTGCAATGCTGCAATACAGAAAGGCCAAAATAATCACATTTTGCAAAAATGCTTTTACTGCTACATCTAGAAAAATCAATTCACTCTCGATAAGACAACAGGAAAGTTTACAAATAGGCATATCCTAAATGCATTAGCAACCACAAATCAAATTCATCACACAAAATGCTGTATTATTTTTCTAAAACAGTGACTAATAGGTCACAATTAGCTAATAGCTCATGTAAAAAGTACTTAGTGTAGCATATAGAAAAAAACTGACACATGTTAGCTATTAATATTCAACTAGAGGTATTTTTAACGAATAAAGAAATAAAAGCAGAGTGATCAAGTGACTTTGTATGTAGCCAGAAAAGACCAAAAATCACTTCCAACCTCACGATTCTGATTCAGTTCCATGGTTAGACTTCCAGCTCATACCCTTCCCTATTACCATATACCTTCGTAGCATCATGGACAAATTAGTGTTAATGCCAGCCTTCAACAATATTAAACCTTCTGAAATCTGGCAGCTGTGAGTATGAGTATGCCAGTCTCCATTAACCATTCCACACACTCCATATTTGTTACCTTCATTGGAGTAATAAGAAAAAGGGGGAAACTAATACAACAGCTACTTTTAATACCTGACATTTAAAGGAAAAAATTACTACATCACTTATTCAAAATGTCTGAATTAAGCAACAACAATAGAGAAAGAAAAGAAAAAGAAAAAAAAGGTAAATAAATGGAAGAAGGACCTAATAATTCTCTTTCTCTAATTTTGGTAAGAATGAAAGAAAATGCAGTAACTTAAAAAATATTTTTAAGTCTCAAGCTGTGTCCTACCACATACACTCCTCTAACAAGGAAAACATTGTACTAAATTTGATAAAATATAATGGGAAAAGGAAAGAAAGCAGTGTAGGTCAAATTTTACTACATTCAAAAATTTTTTTTTGTTTCACGATGTTCAAGATCCAAGAAAATGCCTATTTCATGCAATATACAACAGAACTACAATGGAAGAAAAGAATGTGAACAGTTCTTGAAACTCACAAGTCTTAATTTGTGTATCATTGGATTTTAAAATGAAACTGTTAAGTATAGTAGGTACATCCATTCAATAAAATAATACCAAGCCAGAAAAATATATTAAATAAAAATAATAAAATACAAAATTTTATACAGCACAGTAGGAGCTATGCAAAAAATACACAGAAAAAAAGACTCAAAAGAATACACCAAGGCTGGCACAGTGGCTTATGCCTGTAATCCTAGCACTCTGGGAGGCCAAGGGTGGGAGGATTGCCTGAGCTCAGGAATTCAAGACCAGCCTGAGCAAGAGCGAGACCCCACCTCTACTAAAAATAGAAAAATTAGCCGGGCGCAGTGACGCGTGCGTTGTCCCAGCTACTTGGGAGGCTGAGGCAGGAGGATCGCGTGAACCCAGAAGTTTGAGGTTACAGTGAGCTATGATAACAGCACTGCATGCTACCTGGGGGAACAGAGTGAGATTCTGTCAGAAAGAAAGAAAGAAAAAAAAGAAAGAAAAGAAAGAAAGAGCCAAATGATATTCATAGTAGTTGTCTCTCTAATAATGAAAAAGATAAATTATGTTGATTAGATTTAAATTAAAAGGTAATGAAATGGTTTATCTTTTTTGTGTTTTAATAATTATAATTTTATCTTATTGCTCCATCTCAATCTCTTGGCTCACAAAAAGTACACACAGTTTAATGGTCTTAAAATATTTTAACACACAAAATAATTATTTTTTAAACTACACTTAGATTTTCCCAGGGATGGCAATTTACTAAAATAAATTTCCAAATAAACCATAACGTCTTTTTCTGTTTCAGACATGGCCTTCTGCCTGGCAAGCCACCTCCTCTCTGTGCTCTAAAACTTATCACCTACAGCCTTTTCTAGGAATTACTGAAAGTGATTCTTATCTACTGTAAATCTACCCACTGCACTATGCTTTGTTTAGGCTCATATTTAAATACAGTGGTGTGCCACATTAAGGACATTTCAGTCAAGAAGGGACCACACATATAAGACGATGGTCCCAGAAGATTATAACGGAGTTGAAAAATTCCTACCACCTAGTCACTTTGTAGCCATCATGTCACAGAGCAACACTCACATATTTGCGATGATGCTGGTGTAAACAAAGCTACTGTGCTCCCAATGTCTAAAAGTATAGCACATACAATTATGTTCAGTACATACTACTTGATAATGATAATAAACAACTATAGTACTGGCTTATGTATTTACTATACTATACTTTTTCTCTTTTAATGTACTCCTTTTACTTTTGAAAAAAAAATTTTTTAATTGTAAAACAGCCTCAAGTCCTTCAGGAGGTATTCCAGAAGGTGGCATTATTCTCATAGGAGATGACAGCTCCATGCATGTTAATTGCCACTGAAGACCTTCCAGTGGGTCAAGATATGAAGGTGGAAGACAGTGAAGTTGACGATCGAAGATCCTGTAAGCCCAGGCTCATGTGATTGTGTCTTAGATTTTAACAAAAAAGTTTAAAAAGTAAAAAAAATTAAAAGAGAAAAAATCTTATAAAATAAAGATATAAAGAAAATATTTTTGTATAGCTGTACAATGTTTGTGTTTTAAGCTAAGTGTTATTACAAAAGAGTAAAAAAGTTTAAAAAAATCAAAAAGTATATAAAAGATAACAGTTACAGTAAGCTAAGGTTAATTTATTCAAGAAAGAATTTTTTATTTTTTTTTTTTTAAAGAGACAGGGTCTTGCTGTGTCACCCATGTTGGAGTGCAATGAGGAGATCACAGCTCACTGCAGGCTCAAACCCCTGGGCTCAAGCAATCCTCCCACCTCAGCCTCCCAAGTAGCTGGGGCTACAAGCACGTGCTGCCACATCCAGCTAATTTTTTTTTTTTTTTAATTTTTGTAGGCTGACTAGGGGAGAAGGGGGAAGGAAATGGCAAGGATGGCAGCGAAAAAATGAAAAGGCACAAGAATATTGTGTCATTTACACCCTCCGTGGGGGTTTATAATCAAAATTAATAGCTTCTAGGCACCTGCAGTGTGGAATTTTCTAGGTCTAATTTTCAGTTCTACATTATTAGTTGAGTAGGAACAATCACAGGATCGTAGTGTTTTTTAGAGATTTATTCTAATCCAGTGTATTTCAAACTGAGTCACAATCCATTAGTGAACTGTTAAATCAATTTACTGATTAACAACCTGCCTTTTTAAAATAATGAGACACAACAGAAAACACAGCACTTCTAATACAGGTACATGTTGTTTCATGAAATTTCTATTTCAGATATTCATACGTTTAGACTGGTTTACAATGAAAAATGTTTATCACTGTAGACAGAGGTCAAAATAGTTTGAAAGACACCAATTCCTAATTCATGCAGGAATCCATTCCTACAATATCACAGACAGGTGATCATGTGGCTTCCACATGAACATAAATCTGATAACTGAGTTCACTGCCTCACAGGGCAGCCAATTCCACTGTTCAGGCAATTTTAGATTATTCTTCAACCCTTTCCTTCAATAATTGACCATCCTAAACTATTAGAAACATCTGCTTTCAGTAACATGATCCTAAATCTGCTTCCTTAGAGATTTTGGTTCTGCCCTCTAGAATGAGAGAGGAAAATTTCTATTATCTGACATTTCACATCCACTCTCTTTTCTTCTCCAGATAAAATACCTCCTAACCTTCAATAATTTCTAAATGCTTCATTTATCCCAGTTGTACTTCCTCTCGTACTAAAGTTAGTCAAAACTCTACACAAAATATGACACTCTGATCTAAACACGATACCACCCTGGAGTCTAGTAGAAACATCATCTCCCTTCTTCAGGGGACTATACTCTTAATAATTCAATGCAACCCTACTGAAAATTCCACCATTCACTTTTTGTAGAAACTGACAAGCTGATTCTAAAATTTATACTACAATGCAAACTTTTAAAACAGCTAAAACATTTTGAAAAATGACAAAGTTGGAAAGATTTACATTATCCAAGTTCAAAACTTATGGTAAAGCTAAAATAATCAAGACAGTACAGTTTTCATATAAGGATATACACATCCATGGAACAGATTAGAATCCAGAAATATGTTTAATTCATTTTTGATAAATGAGTCAAGGTCAATGGAGATGACAGTTTTTTCAACAAAGGGTGTCACAACAACTGGATATCAAAACGCAAAAAAAGAAAGAAAAAAACAGGGGGTATGAAAGAACCTCAATACTAAAACTAAGTCAAAACCAATCCACAGACCAAAATGGAAGAACTGAAAGTAAAAACTTCCAGCAAAATGTAATCCCTGTACCTTGGGAGGCCTGAGGCAGGAGGATTGCTTGCCAGGGGTTAAAGACCAGCCTGGACAACACAGTGAGACCCCCTCTCTAAAAAAGGGTTTTTTTTAAATTAGGCAGGTGTCGTGGCACATGCCTGTAGTCTGAGCTACTTGGGAGGCTGAGACCAGAGGATCGCTTCAGCCCAGGAGTTTGAAGCTGCACCAAGCTGTGATTGTGCCACTCCACTCCAGCCTGGGTGACAGAACAAGACCCTGTCTCCAAAAAAAAAAAAAAAAAAAAAACTTTGTAAACTTTGGGTAGGCAAATATTTCATAGATAGGACACCTCAAGCATAAACCAGAAAAGAAAAAATTGATAAATTAGGTTTCATCAAATTAAGAACTTTTGCTCTTCCAAAGAAACATAAGAAAATTAAACGATAAGTCAGACACTACGAGAAAAGTACTTGCAAACATGTAACTGATGAAAGACTAGTATTCAAAATATATTATTTAAAAAACTTCAACTAATAAGATGACAAAAGTATGGGCACAATCTTTGAATTTTCTTCACCAAAAAAGATACACAAATGGTAAATATGCACACGAAAATATGTTCAACATTATTAGTCATTAAGAAAACGCAAATTAAATTCACAATGAGATGCCACTATATACTCCCCAGCAGAGCTACAATTAAAAACCCTGATAATACCAAGTGTTGGCAAGGCGGCTGGTGGGAATGCAGAACAGTGCAGTCACTTTGGAAACAGACACACACCCTACAACCCAGCAATCCTACAAATGAAAATCTATTTCAACACAAAGATTTGTACACAAATGCTCGTGGCAGTTTCACTTATAAAAGCCAAAAACTGAAAATAACCCACATGACCACTATAAATGGACATATTACAATGGAATACCCCTCAGCATCAAAAAGGATGAATACACATAACACAGACAAATTATCAAGAACATATGATAAGTAAAATAAGCCAGACACAAAAAGTATGAAATTTATGTGAAGTTCTAAAAAAGGCAAAACTATAGTGACAGAAAGCAGATCAGCACTTCATGGAAGTGGATAAGGGGTCTCACTGAAAAGGGGCATGAAAGAATGTTTGGGGTAAGAAGTTTCATAACACCATTATGGTGATGGTTACAGAATCACATGTTTGTGAAAACTCATGAATCTATATACCTAAAATCAGTGAATTTTAGTGTATGCAAATTATTTTTTAATCAGCTTTAATGAGGTAGGAGTTTGAGATTCCAAGAATAATTTAGTGCTTGGTAGTGGCAGAAGTAATTTCCTCATCAGGCCAACTGTATTATTCTCACAGCAAATATCCCTACCCAAATTTCTTTCTTTAAGTACTGGAATATTCAATATTACTGCATACTAGAGTATATGCTCAGCGAAAACAGGCCAAGCTACACCCAAGGTCACCCATCTCAACACAGCCCTCGATTCCCTTCTTTTACCCTTTGACAGTAGCACAATGCTACTCTCAGTTTGGTCTGCAGACTGTTTGTTACTGGCCTCAGAATGAGATAAGGCGGTTGTGCCAGAAAGTAAAATCAACTAAGACACTAATAGCATCGCTCAGTTTAGCTGACATTTTTCAATGAAGAAAGCAGTACACTTACACAGAGCTACATTCTGGGGCAACCTCCTGATCTCCTCAAAAACCATTAAAAACCGTTTGTAGACACGTTACTTTTAGCAGTACTACTGTAGTGGACAACTATCATATTCATGGCTCTCCATCATCTTTTGAAATGTCTTCCTACCTTTAAAGAAACTTCCATTTTATGAGTTGCAGCTTTCCAACATAGAAGTCAAACACAAATCCCCAACCTCTCTTGAAATGCAGGCAAAGTAACCCAGGCTCCTGTAACCAAACACACCCAAATGCAACTTCAATTCAAGAGTGAGCAGTGTAAAGAAACAAGGTTCCCTTCTCACTGCTTTAAGGCTTTTAGTAGTGTCCCAGTGGTTACAGATGCAGTTCCCGAATCAGAAGTGGCATCAGTGCAGGCAGTAGTAACAACAGTATTAAAGTGAAGCTCCATATGCCAATAGCACCAGAGGATAAGGTCAGTTCTATGACAGCTTTTAGGTATTCCTTAAAGTTTAGCATAAAGTGAAAGTTTTCAACGTGTGGTTCTGGGACCACAGCACCACCATCACCTGGTGCTTGTGAGAAGTGCAAATTCTCAGATCTTATCTCAGACCTCCCTGAATCAGAAACTCCCCCAATATGTTTTAACAAGACCTGCAGAAGCAGGCTAAAGTTTGAAAACCAATGGCCTAGAATCTATCTCTCACCGCCCTCCCAGTGACTGTAAGCGACCTCATATCCTCTCAAAAATACACTTGCTGCTTAAACCAGACAGAATAAATTGTTTTGTTTGCAACAAAGAACCACCAGTGAAACGTACCATACTGTCACTCCCACCACCATTCTCTGGAAGACTCCTCATGGGGTGCTAAGCACTGATTCAAAGAAAAGAGGAAAAAAAAAAAAACCCACAAGGAATTAACATCAGTTAGATGACAGGAAAAAAAAACTGCTTACAATTAACCTGGCTGATTTCATAACATTATATGGGGGTGGAAGAGCACATACCGACCCTTTTCTAAAGAGTTCAGTATAGAAAGCTGCTGCCCCAAACCCGAGAGAGAGACAGACAGACAGACAGACAGACATGACCAATACTAGACATGACCTACCTCAACAGGGGTGGTCAAGGCTAACATCACTGACAAGCCATGTTGATAGTATGTACCCATGATATGATGCAAAGAAAATGGCACTTTATCTGTGTGCTCCTCCTCCCAAAACCCACCACCTCAGTCCAGTCATGACAAACACATCAGGCACATCCCACTTGAGGGACATTCTACAAAATACCTGACCAGTCCTTCTTAAAACTGGCAAGATCATCAAAAACAAAGTCAGAAAAACTGTCAGTCTAGAGGAGCCCAAAGAGACATGGCAACTAAATGTAATACAGCACCTGGATAGGATTCAGGGAGAGAAAAAGGACATTAGGTAAAAACTAAGGAAATCTGAATACATTATGAACTTTAGTTAGGAATAATATATTAACATTAGTTCACCAATTTTGATAAATGTACCACACTAACATACAATGTTATTAACAGGGAACACTGACGTGCAGTGTTATGAAAACTCTCCACCATCTTCACAACTTTTTTGTTAAGTATAAAACAAATCTAAAATAAAGTTTACTTTTGTAAATGCTATTGATTACATTTTGAATGGTTTTTAAATCCAAACAAATGAACACCTTTACTAAAGCTATAACCAGAGGTCTGGCAATGCTGACCACCCAGCAAAGAGCAAATACCCCTCCATATACCATCACCACACTGCCCCTACCCCAAGACAAATCTTCAAGCACAGACCCCAGGGGCAGCAAGGAGGCCTGGGTTATAGGAAAGCAAAAAGAAAACAATGACTAGAAGTGAACTGGAATTTGGAACCATTTAATACAAGGTCAAACAAATCTGATTTAAAATAAACTTCAGCAGAACTGGGGAGTCACCAGCTAACAGCTCAGTACCAAACCTAATGTCCATAATGATTATAACTAAGTCATCAACAGAAGATTAAATGATGCCTTGTGTTCACTGTTTAAGGATAATGTATGATTCATTTTAAGAATAACTGCTAAGAAAAATACACGCTACACTCCAGATTGTGTTTTCTAAATACCACTTTCCACTAAAAGGAACCAGGGCACCTTAGAAAAAAATGACTGATTCCAGGTCTGGGGCAGGAAGTGTATACGAGATAAGCCTGGAACACCTTGTCATCTATTAACGGTTATAACAAAGGAGTCAATTTAAAAAAGCCACACTGACCAAAAATGGGATAGTTTGGATATCACTGTGGTAGGCTCCCCACCCCCCCCCCACCACCAAGACAAACGGGGAAAGTTTCAACACTGACTGGATTATTTGGTGATATTGAAGGATTACTATTAACTGGTTTTAGGTACTATAATAGTATTGTGGTATGTTTACATATACACTGAAATGTTTCCAAATGAAATCATATGATATCTGGGATTTGCTACTGAAAAATCCAGGAGAAAAGGTGGGGGTTATAGATGAGACTGGCCATACATTAATAACATGACATATGGAGGGCAGTGGGTCTACATACTAAAATTTTTACTTTTTAAGTATTTTTAAAGGTCCATATAAAAGTATTTTCAAATAAGACCAAGGAATCTAAGGTTAAAATTTTTTTTCAAGTATTAACCATTTCTGTACTTGAGGGCTTAAGTCTAACTTAGATAAAAAATAATGTACCCATAAAGTATCATTCTTCCACCACTTCAAATAACGAGGCATTACACATATACACACACAATTCACAATGGAGAACTATTAACAAAAAGTATCATTAGCTCTAGTTATTAACAATTCCTTTAATATAAAATGGTAATTGGTTTAGAATATTCTGAAGATTTTTATCATTACAGGGAAAAAAACCTAATGGAACATAAAATAAATGCCTCTTAGAATGATGTTTGATTATACACTGTAAAACAAATCAAATTCCCTGTGTATACACTGCCCTTTGTTGTAACAGAAAATTTTAAATATAGATGTAATTTCTTATCTCCCTCTACTTGTGATATAAAAAGGCTACACTATAGCTACAAAATCTACATTGTGGGTTACTTATTACAGAAGAAAAGTTCTTCATAAATAAATAATAAAAACACAGGTTATATTTCACTTACAAGGAGAATTGGGTACATCATTTATGAGCTTTTCAGAAACATTGAGGTCATACACAGAGAGGGATAAGAATTTTGATAAATAGCTATCCTGTCTACATGTGGATGAAGAAGATTAATTGTATATCTCAGGAAAGGAACATGAGAACCAAGAGGTAAAAGAAGTTTCAAGGACAGAATGCTGATGTTAATACTTGGGGCAGGGATGTTAATACTTGGGGGTTGGGGGTGAACGCCGGGGTGCCGTGGGGAGTCTCAAAGCTACAAAAAAAATGAGATGGGTAATAACAGGAGCTAACAATTAAGTATCTATCACCTATTTATCAGGTATTATATGAGAAGCAGTATAGCATATTAGTTGAGAACACAGGCTCTGGAATTAAACTAGGGTTTGCTATAAATGTATTATAATTTTTTAATTAAAGAGGTTTTTTTCATATATTTTATATACATATGAAAATCCCAGAAAGATAATACAGTTGTCCATTGTACCTGAATCCCAGCTCTACCACTTACAAACTGGTTCCTTGTTTGCATCTGTAAAAATGGGGACTAATAATAGTGTATCTTCTAGGGTTGTAGTAAGGATTCAATAGTCTTTATACAGCTTTTCATCAAGTACTTGGCAAGTTATTTTATACAATGGCTCGTTAAATTTTCAAAACAAACCATAAAGTAGGCATTATCACCCCAGTTATACCTGAAAAAAATATTCTCTTCCTTACTCCCTTTTTCTCTTCAAATATTCACCTTATCTTATATAAAATGTAGATTTCCTGGGCATTAACTGAAGTCTCACAAGAATGTAACCATTTGCCTCACTGCCCATCTCCTTCCGCCTTTTTCTTTATGTATGTCCTCTCCTCTTAAATACTGATTTTCGAAATCCCTCTTCAAAGAGTACAGGTCACAGATGCTTCCGTGGATTATGCTTTTCCCAGGCATGTCCTCAAATTTTGGCTTAATAAATCTCCACTGTCTGAGATCTTTGCCTCAGTCACTTATTTTGGGTTGTCCACCAAAATCCAATGCAGTAACAAAATGGAAAACCATAGGTCAATCACACAAATATAATTTTAAAATTCTCAAACATAATCAAATCAGATCTAGCTATAAACTAGAACAATCCATCACAACCAAGTTGAGTTTATCTCAGGTATACAAAAACCATCTAACATTAGGAAATCCATTAATATAATCCATTTTGTTAAACAGATCAAAAAGACCAGAAATAATCTCCATGAATTACAAAGAAAAGTAAAGCAATTAGAAAGGAAATGCTATGGGAAACAAAGAACATCCAATATATCACCCTGAAGTACAGAATCCAATAAACGTAACTAAGAAAATACTAGAAGACTTAAAGAAATAAATATTCCTTAAATGAAATCAGAACTGAATCTACAAGGAAAAATAAAGAAGTGAGCAAACAGGCCCACCAAGAAGGAAAGTAGAAAATAGAAGAAACTCAGATCTTTGACATCTTTTAGCAGTTGAACTAGCCTTAGAATGCTTTACTTCTGAACATGTTACACACAAAAAAACGGAACCCTTATTTTTTTATTTTTTTAAACCCATTAAGGGTTGGCTTTCCAAATGCTCTCAGATAGAGGCATTCCTAACAGATACAAAATAATACATCAAAATTCAAACATATAAAAAGTATTGAATTTTAAATGTATATAACCTTTGAAACAACAGGATTTATCAGAGGGAAGTGTTTGGACAACTATTTAAGACATGCATATCAATATGTTTACTATAGTGTCATTTCAAATAGGAATAAAAACCATAAAACTTAAATATTTACCAATAGAGGATTAAACATATTATGGAATCCATACATTAGAACACAATTAACTGTTAAATACCATTAAAAATTACATTTATTATTTAATACATCATGGACATCTCTTCATTTGAGTGCAGGAAAAAACATGCTATACATGTATTATAATTTTTTAATTAAAGAGGTTTTTTCATATATTTTACATACATATGAAAATCCCAGAAAGATAATACATTTGTCCATTGGTACCTGAGGTAAACTAGTTCCAGGACCCCTGTGGATACTAAAATCTGAGGACGCTCACGTCTCTTATATAAAATGACTTAGTATTTGCACACAACCTGTGCACATCCTCCCGTATACGTTAAATCATCTCTAAATTACTTATAATACCTAATACAATATAGCTATATAAATAGTTGTTACTTGTTATGCTGTATTTCTAAATTTGTGTTATTTTTTATTATTTTGTTAATTTTTAGTGGATTTTAGTTGTTTTTATTTTTGAGACAGGGTCTCGCTCTGTCACCCAGGCTGGAGTGCAGTAGCACAATCATAGCTCACTGTAGCCTTGAATTCCTGGGCTCAAGCAATCCTGCCTCAGCCCCTTGTATTGTTTTTTGTTTAAATATTTTTAATCCTTGGTTGGTTGAATCCCTGGATACGAAACGCTGACTATATACCCAAATGTTAATAGACACTGTCTTTGTGTGGTTATTGTCTTCTTTATGCTTTTCTGCATCTTCTCAATTGTTTGCAATGGGCAATATAAATTTGATTTAAAATTATAAAATAATTATTTGCAGAAAGAAAATTAATGATAAGTGTAAGGTGTAGAAACTTGACAAACAGATCATACAGAAACAACTTAATAATTAAAATCATACTGAACACCGTGGCTCACGCCTGTAATCCTAGCACTTTGGGAGGCCAAGGTGGGAGGATCAAATGAGGTCAGGAGTTAGAGACCAGCGGGATGGGGAACCTGCAGCCTCAGGGCCACATGTGGCCTTCTGGATCCTTGAATGCAGCCTTTTGACTAAATCCAACTTTTACAGAACAAATCCTTTCAAGAAAGGGATTTGTTTTGTGACATTTCAATTTGGTCAATGGGCCACACCTGGGGATCTGGAGGGCCACCTGTGGCCTTAAGGCCACAGGTTCCCTACCCTGGTACAGGACGCTGACACAGGAGGATTACTTGAACCCAGGAGTTTGAGGTTGCAGTGAGCTGTGATGATGATGTCATGACTTTTCTCTGCTTCTTCAGAGCATTTCCAGCATCACTAGTGGCACTCTGTATAGGTCCTATGGTGTTATTCACGGTTCACAGTATCGCACTAAATATGACGAAAAATTAGAAAATACGCAAGGACCTCAAGAGATCACGGTTTACTGTGATACACAATTTACTGGAGAGACAAACTGCTCACATGGAAATGATTAGCATCCCACCACACAGTGTTTTAAGCAGATTCTCTCAACACTTGAGCACACCACAACAGGAGGTGGCTACCAAATTATTACAGTAGTATAGTATGTACTGTAGTTGGTTTTACCCAGTTATGAGTTAATACTGGATCTTTACATTTCTTTACATTTCAACTGCAAATGGCATATGTGCTGTCGGTGTTTGTATAAGTTTTGATAAATTTTAACTTTTTATAGTAGACTTGTATATATAATATTTTATACTAGTAAATGATAAAATAGACTAATATCTACATATATTTCATGGATTCATGCCATGAAATTTTTTTGATACTTCTAGGTTACACAGTTCATCTGTGAGTTTTTTTAAAATGTTGCAAATCTCCAAAAAATTTCCCAATATATTTATTGAAAAAAAAATCCACATATAAGTGGACCCATGCAGTTAAAATCCATGTTGTTCAAGGGTCAACTGTAATTGATAAGTTGGACTTCATTAAAATTATAAACTTCTGCTATGCAAAAGACACTGTCAAGAGAATTAGAAGGGAAGCCATAAACCAGGAAAAAATATTTGTAAACAACATATCTGATAAAGGACTGTTATTCAAACTATACAAAGAACACTTAAAATTCAACAATAAGAAAATTTAAAACCGAATTGAAAAATGGGCAGATGACCGGAACAGATACTTCAACAAAGATATACAGATGGCAAGTAAGAACATGAAAAGATTTTCAATATCATCTATCATTAGAGAATTGCTATTTTTATTATCAACTAATGTGATACAGTGGATCAAAACATAAATTGAGGGAATGTTAGCCTACATTAAAGAGAGTAGGACCCTAAGGTCCCAACCAACAGAGAATGTTTTTGTTCTTGGCACAAGTCACATAGATTCTGGAATATTTTCACTAATTTTAGGTGCAGCACTTTAAGAAGAGCACTAGCAAACTACATGGCATTAGAACATATGGCTAGCCTAGCAGAGAAGGCCACACAAAGTGTGGGTTCTAAGGTAGAGAACCCTTATATGAGGAACTGCCAACATGGAAGAAAGCTCTTTAAAAATATGAATAGCTTTCATGTAGAAGACAAAATAGCCTAATTCTGACTCACTCAAGAGGTCAGAACCAAAGTATAAAAGGGAAATAATTTTGGCCTAACAAAATTAGGAATTTCCTAATACTTAAACAGCTATGACAAAAAGTGGAGTGTTCTGAAGAAAGTAGATCTCCATCTGTTAGGAATAAATGCAGAACAATTTTTTGCAATAGACATGGACCTAAATTGTTAATGTCCTTCCATTACTCTCTACAGAGCCCCTACTAGGTTCACAAAATGAAACACAGCAGCAGTTTCAGAAAGATTCTGCTCTTTCCACAGGCGCAATCATAGTGCACTATAGCTTTGAACTCCTGGACTCCAGCAATCCTCTTGCCTCAACCTCCCAAGTAGCTGGGACTATAGTTGTGCACCACCATGCCCAGCTAAAACGATTCTGCTTTTGAGTAGCTAACAAAGCTGGGGAAATAAGATCTAGATAGGGGCAGAAGCTTATTTATAGACAATCAATGTAGCAGGAGGTTAGAGAAAGTAGACAATTGAGGATTAAACAGCAAAAGAAGCTTGAATTTTCTTTTTTTTTTTTTTTTAAGAGACAGGATCTTGCTCTGTTGCCCAGGCTGGAGTGCAGGGGTGTGATCATACCTCACTGTAACTTTGAACTCCAGGGCTCAAGTGATCCTCCTGCCTCAGCCTCCCAAGTAGCTGGAACTACAGGCATACATCACCACACCCAGCTAATTTCTTTTTAATTTTTGTTTTAGAGATGAGGTCTCACTACGTTGCCCAGGCTGGTCTTGAACTCCTGGCCTCAAGCTATCCTCCCTCCTCAGCCTCCCAAAATGCTGGGATTACAAATGTGAGCCACTAAGACCGGCAGCCTGTCTTGATTTTTTATAGTGTTAACCAAAGGAATGACAACCCACATCAGTTTGCTTTCCCCAACCCATCAAATTCCCACAATAAGGTCCCAATCATATCTTGTACTTATTACTCTTCCAAGATCCATGAGAGAATTAAGCCCTAAAGCCCAAGGCATTCAACGTATACAATGAATTAACTTCTTTCCTGTGCATCTGGAATGGTACTTGTTATAATCACCTTTAGGACAACTGGGAAAACAGCCAAATGATCTTCTGTGTTCTTTGGTTAAGATAACCCGGGAGGAACCCAGGAAAGTATAAATACCCTAATCTACACGACTGTGATAAAGGTCTCAAAACTATAACCTCCAGGAGCAGAGGTACCTTGTCTGCCTTGTTCAAAGTTCAAACTCAAATCATATATATTTGAATAAATGAATAAAACAATGGAAGCTACATATATTTAGTCAGTTTCTCTCTTCTACCTCAGAGTTTCTCTACCCTTCTCTCTCACTCATCTTTTCCTTTTCCCTTCTGTTTTGGAGGATGACGTCCTTGTCTCTCCTATTGACACCCATGCTCTTATTCCATCTCATCTGCTCTCAGTTCCCTGAAATCTAGCCACACTTGTCTCCTCCTTGATTTTACATCTCCAGGCAGTTTCTCCCTTTCCACTGGCAGTTCCTGCAGTATGTACAATTATTTCATTATTTAAATCTCTACTCTTAAAACACACACACACCCCTGCTACAACCACACTACTCCCTCAAGTGACTGCTCCATTTGTATGTGTATCACCACACTTTTAAATTTTAGTCTAGCCAGGTGCAGTGGCTCGTGCCTGTAATCCCAGCTACTCAGGAGGCTGAAACAGGAGGATCGCCTGAGCCCAGGAGTTCAAGACCAGCCTGGACTACATGACAAGACCCCTTCTCTAAAAAAAAAGAAAAGAAAGAAAGAAAGAAAAAATTAGCCAGGCATAATGGCACATGCCTGTAGTCCCAGCTACTCAGGAGGCTGAGGCAGGAGGATGGCTTTAGCCCAGGAATTTGAGGCTGCAGTGAGCTATGATTGTGTCACTGCACTCCAGCCTGAGCAATAGAGCAAGACCTCATCTCTTAAAATACAAAAAATTTACTCTATATATGCTGCCTCTATCTATTTACTCCTGCCTTACTGAAACTCTTAAGAGGATCTGATGATCACTTAAGTGCTGATTTCAATGATGACTCTGTCTTCATCTGACTTCTCTCCACCATTTAGTACTGGTAACCATCCCCCTTCTCCTTCAAACTTTAATGTTCACTTCTAATACTAATCTTCCTCCCAACTCTTTTTTTATGAGGTTCACTGGTTTGCCTTTGTCACCCAACCCCTTCATTTTATCTGTGGCTTTCCTCATAGCCTATACTTTTCTCCCTAAGCAGTGTTCATCCTTAATGACTCCTAAGCGTTTGACTCCCAAAAGTACATCTACACCCCTGATGTCTTCCCCGAGCTTCGGCCTATATTTCTAGCTATCTACTAGACATTTCTACGTGGCTGCCCCACCAGTATTCCATATCAACAGATCTAAAACCAAAGTTGCCACTCTCTACTACTAATTGTGCCTAGAGGGCAAACCACATCTACAGTCTCAGAACCTTTTCAATTTCTTTCCTGCCTGAACCCCAAATCAAATGTCCGGCAAGTTGCTATTTGACCACCACAGTATTCTCACATCTATTATTTCCTTCTCCCAATTCCCACTGACATTTGTTATAACCCCATCATCTCCCTCCTAGACCACAGCAGTAGCCTAATCCATCTCCTTAACCAACCATCTGCCTCACGGTCAATCTACCTTCTGTATAACTTTCAGAGCAAGCTTCCTTTAGCACAGTACAGATCACAGTATTACTCTATCAAAAACACACTTCTACCCATTTTATCTAGAAAAATCCAAACTCCCTGGCTGGCAACAAAGCTTTCCACCATCCAGGCTCAATCTCCTTTTTCAAACCTGTCTCTAAGCAGGACTCACACTACCATGACACCAGATTATTCAACATCTCACCTTATACTGCACATTCTTCATCCCTACCCTGCAAAAATTATCCCCCTACTCTAACATCTTTCTCCAAGGCACCATTTCCATCTGTTAAAAATTCTACACAACTCTCAAGGCTCTATTCAAATGCCACTTTCTCCAATATAGCTGGGGGTGCAGTAGGGGTGCAGCGAGGGTCTCATGTTAACTAACTTTCTGAATAAGATGTCTCTGCCATGTGTTATCAAAATATTGTGAATAGGGAAAAGCTACCACATTATCGTAACTGCATGTTATCTGACTTTCTTTCAACAAATATCTACTGCTCGTTTGTTCTACGACCAGTATTGTGCTGGGATACCAGTATCAGCCAGAAAAATTGCCTTTTCCTCATGGCATCTGTCTATATTCAGCACTAGACTTTTAAGACCCATAAGGAAAGGAACATTTCATTTTTTTCTTTTTGCCATGCCTTGGGCTCTATCACAGTCTTTGGGGGCATTTTTGCTTAAATCTCTCTCACAATCACAAGAAAGGAACATTTCTATTTTGCTATAATATCCCCAATAAAATGCCCATCATCAATAAGCATAAGCAATATTTAAGGAATAAAAGTATTCAAGAAGAAGGAATGATTATCAAGAAAGGCTTATGCGTTCTAACTGACTAATCAATCTGTATCAATTCTATGATTCTTTTCAGGCAACATCATAACGAGGTTCCTAGAGAAAGCTCATTCTACATAAAAAGCAGTTCCCAGACCAGAGGTGATAGCCCCACTCTACTCCTGAGTTCTAACATTGGTTCTGCTACCATGCAAGTCACTTCTACCTCTTTAGTCCTTAGCTTCCTGATCTGTAAAATGAGGGAAAATACTCTCCTTAGTTCCTTTCAATTATATGAACCTTTATCTACTGCTTTCTATAGGGTTAAATACATCTAGAGAACATCAGGTATCACCAAGTCATTAACAACCAGAATCCATCTCAAAGAGAATCCAAAGAATGTTAAATAGATTCAAACCATGTGACAGGAGAAATAAAGAGAATATTTAGAAAGGACATAACATTATTATCAAATTTCTTCAGGACTAACATGCAGAAGAATGCTTGCATTTCCTCTGTGTGATCCTAGAGAACTAAAACCGATGAGTAGAAGTTATAGTGGGGCAAGTTTCAGCTTAATTAAAGGAAAAATAAGACATTAGAACTAGTCAAAACTAGGACGTAGTGAGTTCTTGCTCTGCAGAAGAACCACTTGGAAGAGATTCCATTATCTGATAAGAAAAGTGAAAAAAGATACCTTCCTTCAGCTCTTCCTGTAATTTCACTTAGAGTAACAGCTTCCTCTGTAATACAACAGCACTGACTGCACCTGTTGTCTCACTGGGCACCTTCTCAGTCCACTTTAGTGTTCCTAAGGCCCATTTCTCCACTAGATCATAAAATTATTGAAAGAAGAACTACACATCATTCATTTCTATATTCTTCCCCCTCACATTACCTGGCACAACTGTACCACACCAAAACAAACAATAAATGTTTACTTAATACTCCCATAGAGACTAAACTCAATTTAATGACTCTATAAGAGGACATCAATCTTGACTGGATAAAAACCTAGTGTATGATGGAATAGAGATATTTTAGAAATTAAGAGTCCTTAACATTCAAAGGTAGTTCTGTCCACAGGTAGTCAGGTAAGACATAAAAATTAAAGACTATTAATAATTCCAGGCTACTGTGTGTTGGGATATCAGAGTGATAATACAACTGTGGGGTAAATGCAGAGCTTTTGTGTTTCAGATCAAAGATCTCTGAAAGTTCAATGGTTGGGAGATTTACCAAGTTATAATTAACAAACCAAATGCATGGATTATTCAGTAAATGTTAAGACAACTGGCTATCCATTTGGAAACAAAATAAAGTTAGACCCCTATGTCACACCAAAAATAAATTCCAGATGTAGGCAGCTTCCTCCAGCAACCGAGAAAGCGACATCCAAGCAAGTTGTGCTGCAGCAGCCCCTCAATGAACAGCACCCTTCAGAGAATCACAGCTGTACCCTCTCTAACAAGATCTGGATCACAGTTCTGAGAGTGGTCTCTTCCAGATTTGTTCCTTACTTGGGTGCTCCGCCTCAGCCCTGGAAGTCGTGGCTGTTCCTTATGTCTGCTGTTCCTGTACTCTTCAGGGTTTTATTTTCTCTTAGTGGGTAAAGTTAATAATTCTTTATACTAAACTTCTCTATTTAAATTTAAAAGTAAATAAATTCCAGATGGATTAAACTACTAAACATAAAAGACAACTATAAAAGTATTGAAAATGAAAGTTGTTCGTGTTTTATACAAATATGGGGGGTGGGGAGGTCTTCCTCACCAAGACAACTCAGAATAAAACCATAAATTAAAAAAAGTATTTTTTCTATATAAAAATTAAAGCTTTCTGCACAATGAATCAAAAAATAGAGGTAAATGATAAACTGGGAGACCAAAATTTGCAATACATACCAAAGGGCTAATATAATTTACAAAGAGCTCCTCTGTATTAATGAGAAAAGGACAACTCAATGGAAAAATGGGAAACAAACATAAAGAGCCAATTCACAAAAGAAAGGTGGCCAATAAACAAAAAGATGCCATAATTAACAACACTGTAATCCCCCAAAGCCATCAAGTCATCTACTCGCTCAAAACCCTTCAATGTCTTCCCCTAGAGCTCTAAGGATAAAGACCACGCAGGCCGGCCCACACCTACTTCACATCCTCTCATTCCCTCTACTCCAGGCACACTGACCTTTCTCCAGTTATCTCACTCATCCTGCTTCCTCCAAAAACAGGACTCCTGCTCACCTATCAGATCTCAGCTCCAGGACCACTTCCTCAGAAACCTTTCCTGACCTCCCCAAATGGGTCAAATGCCTCAATTACAGGCTTTCATAGCACTGTGTACACCTCTCAGCATGGCTCAGGCCAAAAATTTTTGAGTAATCCTTGACTTCTCTCTTTCTTTTGCATCCCATATTCAATTCATCAGCAAATCCTGTTGGCCACTCCTTCACATTATAGCCTCCACTGATTTATCCTGGTCCAAGCCTTATTATCTTTTCCCTGGATCCATGCTTCCCTTGTCTCTCTACTACTCTATTGCCAATCCAGCAGCCAGAGTGATTTCTTAAGACATAAGTCAAATCACATCATTCCTCTGGTCAAAACATTTCAATGGTTCCCCACAGTGAAGGCCAATCCTTATGATGTTTCTACGGCCCCACAAGATCTGCTGATCTGTCCCCACCCCATTACCTCTCTGACCTCATATCCCACTACTCTCCTCCCCTTGCCCCCATAACATCATTCCAGCCACACACTGACCTCCATGCCATTCCTCCAACACACAAGACATACTCCCTCAAGCCATCTGCAAAAATTGATCCCTCTGTCTGGAACAGTCTTCCACCAGATATCCTCATGGCTAACTCCCCTACCTCCAAGTCTTTGCACAAACATCATCTTCTCAATAAAGCTACTCTGACCACCCTATTTAAAACCAGCCCCACCCCTTCCCTTTACTCTGTTCTACTTTTTCTTTTTTCCATAGCACATCACCTAACAATCTATATCATTTGCTTATGTTTATCGTTTAGTATCTGTTTCTTCCACACTAGGGCAGGGTTATTATCTGTGTTGTCCACTGATGTATTCCAAATACCTAGAACTGTGCCTGACAAGTAGTATACATTCATATTAGTTGAGTAAATAAATAATTTTGTACTTGTCTGTGGGATTATCTAATTAATGGCTAAGTGACTCACTGCGTAGGAACAGGGACTGTATCTGGTTTTGTTCACCATTGTATTTCCTATATCCTAGCATCAGGCTCAGCACAGATTAGGCACAAAAATATCTGTTAATTGAAGAATACCACTTTTTAAAAAAATCTATCAGAAGACACAAATTTAAAACAACTAACATCATCCACAGCTTGTAAGATTGTAGGGAAAATCCACCCTCTCACGTATTGTTGGCAGGTATGTAAACTGATGCCTTTATTGAGAGTAAGCTAGCAATAGCTATTAAAATTTAAACCACTCAGAACTCATGTCCTTTAATTCAGTAGTCTTACAGAAGTAAAAGAGTACCTGAAAAATATGCACAAGGACATCCATTATAGCACTGTTTAGAAAATAATGAAAAAATTGAAAGCAATCTGCTTGTCCATCAACAGGGAAATTAGCAAATAAATCACGCATGGTATATGCAGGTGATGAAACAGTCTTTTAACAAGAATAAGACAGACCCATAACACTAACCTGAAAAGTGGTCCATGATCTAGTAAAGAGGCCAGAAGGCCCTAGCATCAGATGGCCCAGATTTGAATCCTACTCCCCTACTTACCAGCTGTTTAACTCCAGGCATGTTTCTTTAACTTCTCTGTGCCTCAGTTTCCTCACCAATAAAATCGGAGCAGTAATATTACAATAGTACCCACCTCACTAATATGAAGATTTCCTGAGATAATACCTACAGTGCTTATAGCACATATCATGGCCACATAACCATTTACAAGTATATAATAATGATAGTTAACATTTATTAAGGGAGATAGGCAAGTTGCAGACCTGTATACACACAGCATATCTATGTCAGGGGTAAAAGGTAGCATGTCTATGTAACTACAGAAAAGAGTCAGGAAAGATAGAAAACTTAATAGTGATTACCTCTGGGAGATGGAGGAAGACATACTTCTACTTTTTAAAATACTGTACATATTTTTTAATGGAGGAATTATAGAAGACAGTATTTTTGAATAAAAAAGTAATGAAGTAAAATCAGAGCAAATGATTCTAAGATATAGTTTAACTTAGATTAAAATAAATATTAAAATTTGAAAATTTTTACATAATCTTTGAATTCTCAAGGGAAAACAGACTAATCAACTGAAATCTGACTACTAAAATTACCGTTATTCTCAACTAAGTAAACTAAGATGCACTATCAAAAATAGCAAATTCTTTCCAAAAATTTACAAAATAAGGAATTAAAGTGAACTAATAAAAAGAAAATGATTACATTTCATCCTGTCAATTTACAAACAAATCTATTCTTTTCCTAATCTACCATACCTCCATGAAAAACACAGCAAGATATGTCAAAAAAGAAAAGAAAACAATGTCATAAAAGACAAATGCTTCTAAAATAGGATAAAAACAAGATAAAGTCAAAGACAATGCAGTTATCTTTTACTGCCTGTTTGAAGGAAAGAATTCTGCAATAGTTTTTTTAAAAATCAGCAGGACTAGGAAATTCAAGAGTGCCTAAAGCTAAAGTGGTCTATATGAGTTCAGCTTAAAAAATTAAATCCCCAAAATGAACTTCTCAGATGATATTGACACAAAGCACCCATATATACCAAATTCTCTCTTTAGTAAACAATAACTGTGGCTGCCCATGTACTACATTAATTCAAAATAAAAATTGCAATCTATGCAAACTAAATCTCACCCTGGTCACAAGATTTGAAAATAGGAAATAAACCTGCACTAAGAATAGCAACAATACAAGATTTCCTAAAGCTAATTTTTCCTAGCCTCTTTCAAGTGCTTAGTCACTTCTGCCTATTTACAAGGAAGACCATTTCACATCTAGAAAGAGGGAGGGAATTTTAAGTCCAGACTGTCATGTCACCTGAGCTGCCCTAGACCTTCGTTTCCATGCAACCCAAGAGAAGGCAGCAGCCAGCTAGGCATGCCTACCACCCCAGATCAGAACCAGAAGCCACTGAGGTCCCTCTGTATCCTACCTCCATCTATTGTAACAAAGAGGGTTTGTGGAAGAACAAAGTCTTCCCGGACTCCAAATGCAAAAAGTGAGAATTAAAATGTAGACTGAAAACATCTCAGTTTCCTCTCTCTGACCACCCACCCCCCTCAAATGCCTCCCTCCTCTTCTACTGGAACAGAAACAGCTAGCTGTGCTTACAGGACATCTCCCCTCAGGCAACCAACAAACCCAAAACTAGAGGCTAACAGGCTTTGAAGTACACTTCCCAGACAGCAGCCAGAGCCTTAAAATCTGATAACATTGTTTCAAGTTCCCCAAAGGCAGGAACAAAAAGTAAGGTTTTCATAAGAGGTTATTTCAAGAGACAACCATAGGCAAAGGCAAGTTTTTAAGTACCTACTCTGTGCCAAGCACCATTTTCCAACATTCTACTCACACTTAAAGATGCCTAAGCACACATGCTGATAATAGAAATACACCTGAAAGAACTTTCACAACTAGATACTACAGAATCTTGCAAAAGACCAAGAACACTCTTTCCTGGAGTAAAACCTGGAACGACGTGGTCAATCTGTGAAGCAGAGATTAGTCCACTTCCCAGGTCATGAAGGGTTCTGACAACCAACTTAGATTATTTAGGATGGGGCTCTTCTTCCTTCCAAGAATTTAAATACTATAAATGACACATTTCCTCGACTTCGGCATCCTCAAACACCATCCTCCTCATTATTCCCAATATTCTCATAATAACACTAACCTATCATTTTGCATTCATAGGGCTGCCATCTTTATAGATAAAATATAGCCAAGAGTTAATTCCCTCCTGAGGCTCAAAGAGGCTAAGAAATGCGCCCCGAGCCTCTGAAGGAAGGAACCAGGTCCTTCAGACTCCCAGGCCCCCGCACTCACCAAGAAGCCACACTGCCACTCAAGGAATGCTACTAATCCCAGTTACTGATCCCAATTAGTTTTATATGTCACAAAAGTGGGAGAAAAGAGCTCTACACCAAAGACTGGGGCGGTGGGGTGCGCGGGGAGGGCACACCACCACTATTTAAGCAAAGATTTTTTTTTTTCCTTTAACGAATATAGCACACGTTCTCGATTTCCATCCTCCCCACGGGCAGAACCACGTGCCGGTCCCACCGCCACCCACAGCAGCTCCCTCTCCACACTGTGCCACGCTCAGCAGCCTCCCCACGCCCTTCCCTCCGCCCTCCGCTCTCCGCGGAGCGCAGCCACCCGCGCCTCCCGCCCCCTCCCCAGCGACTGCCGCCGACGCGCCCGCGCCACCCTCGCGCGCCGCCCGCGCCGGAGCCCGCGCGCTCCCGCCTTCGCCCGGCGGGGTCACCCCGGGGGCCTGCGCGCGCCCTTCCCGCCGCCCGCCTGCCCGCCCCGAGGTCCCCCCGCGACGACGGCGCCGGGCAGGCCGCGCCCGCCATGGTGGGCTACTCACCGTCAGGCTGGGCAGCCGGGCCCGGCTGCGCCATGGCCAGGCGGACCGCCTCGGGGAGCGGGGATGGGCGGAGAAGCGGCGTCACGGGCTCCCGCGGGCTCAGCTGGCGGAAGAGGCGTCGACCGAGCCGCCGCCACCGCCGCCCAGGGAGGAACCGCTAACGCTGGAGCCGCCGGCGCCGCCACAGCCGCGGGCAGAGACGGACCCGAGCGCCGACCTCCGCCTCCTCATCCTGACAGCGGGAAATAAGCAGTGCGCAGGCGCGGGGGGCTGGGGCGGCACGTGACGCTGGCCGCCGGGGAGGGGCGGGGCTTCGCGCGGGCGGGGGAGCGCGGCGGGAGCGCGGCGGGAGCGCAGGCTGCAGGCGGAGCGCTGGGGCTGCCCAAGCGCCAGAGCCAGGCTGAATGCCCGGGAGGGGTCACCCACAGGGGCAGCGGGAAACGGGCGCCCTCTTAGAGGGGCAGCTCCCAGTTCTCGGCCCCTGCACAGAGGGGAAAAAAAGATGAGAGAGGAGGCCGGTTGGTGGAGGGCAAATCCAGCTTCTGCGTCTTCTAGCTGTGTGACCTTGGGAGAGTCACTTAACCTCTTGGAACCTTTATCAATATAATAGCTAAGGGAAGTTTAAATGACGTAATAAAGTATGAGGACCTGTTTCCGACAATACTGGGCCTAGACCCTAGGTCTTCTGATGCATAGGCCAGTGTACTTTCCTTTAAGCAAGTAAGTCTGACTTTTCTGTGGTGACAGGTGCAGGGGGTACAGCCAGATACAGTCCCTGCACTCATGACC
>JAKFHU010002686.1:0-177097 GCA_023783475.1 Daubentonia madagascariensis
ATGCATCGGACACAAGAAGCTTTATTGTATGACGTGGGGAGGGCAGCAGTGCAAGCAGGTGGCAGGAGGGGCACAGAGTTCTGAGCATCCAGCATAGGTGTCAGCTCTTGGCCTGGAGGTCACCCTGCAGGTACCCCCTCGGATCTGGTGGGATGACCGGCCCTCTCTCTGCACAGGTGGAACCTTGGTCTCTTGCCTTCCCCCGAGAGCTCTTGGCCTCTCTGGAGGGCAGTCCCCTTGGCCAGCAATCAGGAGTCTCTTTCCTCCCCCAAGCAGTCAGAGGCAGGGCTGGGGTCAGAGAGTGGGAGGGGGGAGAGGCCAGAGTGTCCAGGAGCAAAAGGAGGTGGTGGGGGGGCTGTCAGAGGCACGAGGGCAGGCCAGGCTGGCAACGGGAAGTGACTTCTTAGCCAGGGCTGGGGACGGGTGTCTGGCCGAATCTCCCCTGGGAACACGGAGGATGCTGAAACACAGTGTGGGGTGCAGGGAGCGTGAGTCTGGGGTCCGGGAGGGGCCACAGCCTGCCTCCTGCAAACCCAGAGCCCCAGCTCCCCCACACCAGGGGCATCTCTCTGGTGGCCACCAGGGCCCTGCCCACACCGGCTTCATACTGCAGAAGGCTCCCTGCTCCAGCCTCTGCCCCAAAGACCTGCTTGCCAGTGTGAGCGCTTGTGCCTGGGTCCCCCCACTCAAGACCCGTCTCCAGGTGGAGGGAATGCTGCCTGCCCGCCCCCAGCCTGGCAGCCCCTAGAGCTAGAGCTGGGGTTCCTGAGGCCCCTGCGGCCGCTGCCCCCCAGAGGCGGCCAGCAGCTAGGAGTGAGCCCCAGGCAGACTCCTCTTGGCCGCTCCCCAGGCAGATCCGCTCTTTCCTTGGCAGACCAGCCCCCACAGCGGCAGCCCCCAGGCCTCCTCCCTGAAACCAGACGGCCTCTGGCTCGGCCCCGATGCCATTTGTCAATGTCCTTGCAAACACGTGGCGCCCAGAAACCAGGGCGGGCGGCTTGGCTGGGACCACCCCAGCCAGGAGGTCTGCGGGAATATCCCATTCAGCATAGCTCAGCAAAAATTGCTCCCACCTTCCGGCCAATCTACCTCTGATGATGCAGCCTCAGCTTTCCTGAGCCTGCTGGCCGCCGCTCCTCACCGCTGGCTCGCAGAGGACGCGCCTGTGGTCGGCCGGCGACGGCACGGCGCCCCTCACGTGTCTGCGGGCAGCCCGCTCTTCCTGCCCCGGCTGCGGCCGGCAGCCGGCCAAGCGCATGCCTCCCACTTGGAGCTCCCCGGGGTCTCCTGCCCCATCCTGCATGCTGCTCTATGCCAGGGCGGCATCGGGGACGCGGCCCCAGAGGCAGGTTCCA
The DNA here is from genome assembly GCA_023783475.1 of Daubentonia madagascariensis. Classification (NCBI taxonomy): domain Eukaryota; kingdom Metazoa; phylum Chordata; class Mammalia; order Primates; family Daubentoniidae; genus Daubentonia; species Daubentonia madagascariensis. Next base: position 1,356 of record JAKFHU010002686.1, read on the forward strand.
GCCCTTGTCACCCACCGAGTGACCTTGGGCCTCCGTGGTCTCCTCTCTACACTCAGGTGATGGTGTGGCTGCCCCAAAGAGTCGCTGATGCACACACAAGCTTAGAACACAACAGGCGGGCTCTGGGCAGTCAGGAAGCAGAGCTGATGTGGTCAGGCCCCCACACCCCAGGCCTCAGGGCCTCCCCACACCGCGGGAGACAGAAGGCCCCTGTTCACAGCAAGGGGGAGGGCCTGACCACACTGCCTCCCTCCCCAGGACACGGGGATGCTCATCTCGGCTGTGTCAATGCCACCCCTCGCAGGTGGCCCAAGACTCCAGGGACCACCTGGACCCCCACCACCCCTGTTGCCCAAGCCTGGGAAGGACAACCTGCGTCTGCAGAAACTTCTGAGAAAGGCAGCCTGGAAGAAGACGAAGGGGATTCGGCCTTCCGCCCCACCTGGGGCCTTCTGCACCTCCCTGTCCCCTGTGAGTGAGGCCAGCCACGACCAGGATACCGTGGCCCTGCACCCTGCAGAGGCCCCCTGCATGGTGGCCGCCTTACCCCACTCCCCGCACACCCCTGTCATCCACCACGTGGCGTCGCCCCTGCGGAAGTCCACCTTCTCCTTCGGCTTCACCCAGTGCAGGGTTCTGGCCACTCACTTCAAGGCCACAGCCCCAGAACCCGCACAGACCCCTAGTGGCTTTATCCCTGTCTTGGCCCCAGCAGCGGGAGGCACCCACATCACCCAGGTGCACATGTGTATGGCACCATCCCCGTATGCTGAGACCCCTGAGCCCCTCGGGATGGCCCCAGAAGGGAGGCCCAGCAGCCGGGACCGAGATGCAACCCCACGCCCTGGATGGGCCCAGCCCCTGGCCCCGGTGGCTCACATCCACCCACTGCCCGCTGGTGCCCAGGCTGCCAGTCCCCACCCTGAGGAGCCCCCTGCACCAAGGCCAGCGCCTGGCTTCCAGGCCTCAGTGCCCAGAGAGGCCAGCACCAGGGTTGTGGTGCCCGTGTCCCCTACCTGCCGCTTGCTAGGACCCTCACCCCACAGCCCGACCCCTGTGGCCCCTGAAGCTGAGCACCTGGAGAAGACCCCCACGGCTGGCCCTGCTGCTGAGGCAGAGCAGATCTCCAGCCCCCCAGGGGCCTCATCCCCTGCCCCACTGTCCGGCCCCCACCCTTGCCCTGTCCCCAGAGTTGCTCCCAAGCCCCGGCTCAGCGGCTGGATGCGCCTCAAGAAGCAGCTGATGGAGGAGGCAGAGGAGCCCCCGTTCCCAGGGCAGAGGCAGAGCCCAGAGCCCATGAAGCAGGAGGTGCCCACCCCCGCAGGCCCCCGGCCCCCTGCCTCCCGGGCCTCCAGGATGTGGAACGCAGTGCTGTACCGCATGTCGGTGGCCGAGTCCCGTAGCCACCCCACAGGGCCCAGGGACAGGGAGCACACCCTGGCTGGTCTCACCCGCCTGCCATTTCTGTGCCGGCCTCATTTCAACGCCCGGAAACTGCAGGAGGCTGCCCAGCCCCCTCCTACGTTCTACTCCCTCCTGGAGCTGAGCCCCCAACCCAAGAACTTCAACCGGACAGCGGCTGGCTGGAGGCTCCAGTGAAGGGGCTAGAGTGGCCCCAGGGCCCAGGACTACGGTGTGTTTGCAGAGGGGCCGAGGCTTTAGCTGGGGGGTCATGGCCACTGTGATAGGAAGTGCCAGAGCTGGAGGGGCATGAGGTGCCTGGGCAGGTTGGGGAGGGTGAGTCGGGTGCTGAGGGAGGTCAGGAGAGGCAGGTCAGGTGGATGGAGCAGGAAGGACAGGCTGGAGTGGGGGACAAGGCGGGAAGCCCTTGGGGTGCCAGCGGTGTGGAAGGGTGTGTGTTGGGGTGCAGTGTTCGGGCTTATGGGGTGAAACTTGGTAAGATGGAGGATACACAGGTCTATAATGAGGCAGAGGGTGGGACCTCTAGACCTCGCCAAGCAGGCGGCCAAGCCTCCCCTGGGACAGGCCCTGCAGGCTCCTCCCGTCTGCTCTCAAGGATTCGGGGCCAGATTGCTGCTGCTGTGGAAAGTGGGGTGCTCAGGGTGGTCCACGGGCACTGTGAGTTGTGTCAGCAGTTTGGCCCCTAGGCTTCCCGAGGATGGAGCCAGACCCCAGGCCCAGGCAAGTTGGCACAGGTGTGGGTGCTCAGAGGTAGGCAGGAAGGTGCTGACTGGGGAACCCCTTTCACTGCTGCCCACCTCTGCTTCCCCCACCTGGGCTGGCAGCCTGTAGGGCCAGGGCCCGGGGGGTTCGCTGATGGGAGAGAGGGCCAGGGTCTCCACCAGGCTTTGGCGCTGGGTAGGCAGGGTGTGCTCAGTCCTGGGGCTGGGAGAACAGCCCGGCTGAGCCTGGGCAGGGGCCCTGGAACAGCCCCCAGGCTGCAGTCAGCCACGGGGACAGGGACACAGGTAACAGGAAAGGCCTCCGGCCATAGCTGTTCAGGATTCAGGACTCGGGAGGGGAAGAAAGCGGTTGGAAGGGCTGGCTGCCCCACCCCGGGTGTGGTACAGGCAGCTGTGTAATGGGTGCTGTACATGGAGCCCAGGCCCAGGTCACTAATAAACGTGTGTCTAACCATGGTAGGGGTGTTACCTCTCTGTCTTCACCAAGGGGTGGGAGGGTGGCAGAAACCCAAGTGGCCCTTGGCTGGGACAGGAGGTGAGACCCAGGTCCTGGCCCCTTTAAAGACACTTGGCCCACCAATGGGTGGGACCCCCAAGGTCCAGGGGGCTACCTCTGATCCACTTCCTTCAACACTAGCCCCGCGGTGCCAGGCTGCCCTCATTTCCCTAATGAGCACCGCTGGGACTTGGTGGGAGTCCCAGAAGGGAGCATCACCCTGCCCTGGTGGGGCGGAGGCTGAGCCAGGCTGATTCTGGTGGAATGAACAGAGTTTGAATCTGGTGTAAGGTGAGGGTGGCCACATCTGCATGGGGCTGGGAGACAGAGCTGGCTCAGAGCCCACCCGTGCAGCCTGTGACAGGGACGAGCATGCTCTGTGCACGCCGCCACCTTCCCAGAACGGCGCATTCATGCACACAGCGTCATGCTCTGGTGGCTGCCCTGGACTCACCAAGACGGGGGTGCCTAGGGCACCGAGCCCCCATCCACTAGCACCTTCTCATACTTCCCGTGTCCGGTGGCCACAAACTTATACCTCTTCCCAGATGGGGTGCTCTGTTGGGGAAGGACATCAACAATAAAGATGAGAGTGGCAGAAGGGAGATGGCACTGCCTCCAGGAAGCCCTCCCAGATGCACAGAGGACAGCCCCTCTTCACCCTTCCCTGCTGTACCTGCCCTTCTCCCACCAACTACATTCAGACTCTACCTTAACTGTTGATGAGGTCTTGGAGCCTCCCTTTTGCTCCCAGAGGCTTTTCTTGCTCATGTCTCCAGCTATAATATCCTGGGGGCAGAAGAAGGACAAGTCCCAGGCACAGACCCCTGACTATGGGGGGCTAGAAGACCTGGCCCTTCTCTCTTGCCTGGTCTTACCTGGCCAGGGGCCTGGGACCTGCCCACCTCGCCTCTGTGTGTGAGACCCCAGGAGAAGATGCAGCACAAGGAGGGCAAGAACTGTCCCCTCCACTCAGCCACACGGCCTTGGACACTGGGAAGGGTTAGCCCTTGCCCTCCAGGCACCCAGCGTTCTGTCCATGCACACTTCATGCTGGACAGCCCCACGCTTGCCCCACCAAGGGAGCCTAGCCTGCTGCTGAACTCCCAGGCTCTGACATCTCAGCACAGCCTTGCCCGGAGGGGGCCCTACCTTGCAGGAGGGGGTCTTGGCCGTGGACTGAGCCTGCACCTCTCCCGTCTCCCAGCGACTCTTGGTACTAGCCACAGCCATGCTGGGAAGCTCTATGGAGGCCTGACGGGCTAGCTTGGGGGTCCGGCCAGCAATCTGCAGGGGAGAAAAAGCCCCAGCACTGCCATAGTGGACAGCCACAATGGGGCACATCAGAGGGTCCCACTGGGAGACCCTCCTATCTACCTTTGTATTTTCCCTGGGAGTGCTTTCCCAGTGAGGTTCTCTGGAAAGATGTGCTTTCCTCCATGGGATGCACTTGTGAGACACCCCTTGTTCTAAAGAGCACCAGTGTCATGGTGGCACACAGACAGATGTGCACCTGTCTGCACATGGGGTAGATGGAGAGGCATTGATTGGAGGGAGTGTTGGTTGTATGCAGATATATTGGTTCAATGGAAGGGTGTTGGTTGGATGGAGGAGTACAGGGAATGGATTGAGGGGCATTGGCTGGATAGAGTAGTATCATTTGGATGGAGGAACATTGATTGGATGGGGAAGTATTGATTAGATGGAAGAGTATTGGTTGGCTAGACGGGCATTGATTGAATGAAGGTGCTTTGGTTGGGTGGAGGAGTATTGATTGGATGGAGGAGCGTTGGCTGAAGGGGAGAGTATTGGCTAGAAGGAAGAGTATTGGTTGGGTGGAGGGGCATTGATTAGATGGAAGGGCACTGATTGAGTGCAGGGGCATTGGCTGGATGGCAGGATGGTGCCTGGGTGGAGGAGGGACCCGCAGCAGAGGCAGGCCTGCATGTACTTAGGGCCTGCGTGTACTTAGGGCCTGCGTGTACCTCGAGGGCCTGCGTGTACCTCGAGGGCCTGCGTGTACTTAGGGCCTGCGTGTACCTAGGGCCTGCGTGTACCTTAGGGCCTGCGTGTACTAGGGCCTGCGTGTACTTAGGGGCCTGCGTGTACTTAGGGCCTGCGTGTACTAGGGCCTGCGTGTACTTAGGGCCTGCGTGTACCTGAGGGCCTGCGTGTACCTGAGGGCCTGCGTGTACCTCGAGGGCCTGCGTGTACCTAGGCCTGCGTGTACCTCGAGGGCTGCGTGTACTTAGGGCCTGCGTGTACTAGGCCTGCGTGTACTTAGGCCGCTACGCGTGTACTAGGGCCTGCGTTCTAGGCGCCTGCGGTCCTCGAGGGCCTGCGTGTACTTAGGGCCTGCGTGTACCTCGAGGGCCTGCGTGTACTGCTCCAGCCGCTCGTCAATCTTGGCAATGGGCAGGGCAGGCTGTGACTTCTTCACACTGTTGCTGGAGGGTGGGATTAGGGTCAGGCCCCTTGTCCCCCACCCAGCTTTTGCCAGCCCAGCCCAGCCCTCCCAGAGCCCCCTAGGCCTCCAGGTGGTGACCCCTCAGTCACCGTCTCCAGCCCCCTCTGGAGAAAGACACACACCTCTTCTCTATGGAGCGGTTCAGGGACTCCGTCCTGTCGACGAGCTGTGAGGGGGACAGGCAGTGGGCCTTGGGCAGCAGAGGCTGTGCCTGAGCTCCAGACCCCATCTCCTCCCATCTGTCCACCCCACCCTGCCCTGTGCTGCAGGACTTGCCGAGCATTGGCACTGGGGCCGCCCACAGTGCTAGGCCTGCACCCTGTCTTCCTGGCTGACATGCAGGGCTGTCCTTTGGGCCATGAGTCTGGGAAACAGACAAAGAGGACTGGCTTTGGAGCTTGACCTACTTTGGTGGTGGGGCTCAGGGGAGGTGAGCTCTGTTCAGTGGTCTCCTCCAAACCCAAGGGACTGGGTGTCCTGGGCTGCTGACACTTCTGGTTCTAGGAAAAGAGAACCCAGATGCCCCAGGTGACCACCCTGCTTGCACCCTCCTTCCTGCCCCACCCAGCGCCTTGTGGAACAACCACCGTCCCGCCCTGGGCCTCCAGTCCTCCCTGGCCCTGGCAGGTGACAGGCTCCGGCTCTGGGACTGATGGGTCCAGGGACCTGTCTCCTGGTCATGCAGGAGGAACTTGCCCAGAGGGTCCCCAGCCTCACCCGCTCTGGGAATGTGGGCCCCAGGGGTGCTGGCTCCCCCTGGGCCAGGCCCACAAGGCCCACAGAGGGCAGCAAAGACAGCCCAGCCAGGGCTGGGGTGTGCCCAGGCGCCCTGCAGGGGAGTGTCACCTCCTCAGCTGCCTCCTCAGCCTCCGCCGCCCCCAAGGTGTCCTCGATGAACTCGTGTGGGCTGGACCCCTCCTGGCTCAGACATGACTCCTCCAGGGGGGCCTTGTCCGGGTGCAGTCCATCCCTGTCCTCCCTCCCATGGGCACGCTGGCAGGGCCTGGGGTGGGGAGGAGGCAAAGCTCACCCTCAGCCATTTGACTGCTTGGTTCCCTTCTTGTCCCAGTTCCAAGCCTCAGTTTCCCCACCTGTGAGTGCCAAGCAATTTGGAGACCGAAGCCTCTTGGGGAAAGTAGGCCCAGAGCCAGCCCGTCCCCTTGGGCCTATCTGTTGAGGCCTGAGGCCCCTCCGTGAACTGCCCGATACCCGCTAGGCAGGCCTCTCCTGCCGGGGGGTCACCCAGGCTGGGGTGGATCCAGCCCCCTTTCTGGACAGGCCCAGCCTGGTGGCCTGCTTGCCCGGGACCACCCTGCGGGTCTGGCTGGGTCCCTGGGGCCCGGCTGTCTGCCCACCTGCTGCCACCCTGTTCTGCGTGAGGGGGAGTGGGTCGGGGGAGAGGGGTGTCATGTGGGTCGTGGGGGCCGAGGCAAGGGCAGGCTGTACCCCTGAGGAGAGGGGCCGCCGCGGGGGAGGGCAGGCCAGCCAGCTGGCGGCTGGGCGTGGCTCTGCATTTGAGCAGGGCTGAACCTGGAGGAGAAAATGGGAAATTCTCGCATTTTCCATGATTTCAGGCCCCTTGGCGTATGTGCCAGCCAAGACCCGGACCCACCCACCCAAGGTGGGCCGGGGTCCCAGCCAGCAGCCACACAGAGGGGCCATTCAGGAGCTCAGGGCCTGTGAGGCCAGGCAGGTGCGGGGGTGGGGTGGAGGCTGCTGAGTGGGTTCCACCCGCAGAGTCAAAGTGCCCCCTGCTGTCGGGAACAGCCGTGGCCTGCCCTGGCGGCTGGAGAGCCGGGATGCAGGCCGGAGCTGCCCCCTCCCAGAAACGCGGAGTACCCTGACTGCCAAGGGCAGATGGGGAAACTGAGGCCTGGGGAGAGGAGTGGTGGGCAGCGGGCCAGGCCAGGACCAGGGCCCCAGATGGGCAGTTGGCTCTTGGGGTGTGGGAGCCCAGCTGTAGGATGGAGAAGGGACAGTCGTGCAATAGGCGACGTCCTAGCTGGAGCTCCAGGCTGGGGCAGGGGCCGAGGGGGGCAGGGAGGGACCCCGGTCAGGCAGCCCAGCCACAGGCTCCAGTACCACTCAAGGCAACAGGGGGGCCTGACCCCATAGCTTGGAGCTCCTGAGCAGGGCTGGGGTCCCGCATGTCACCGGGAGTGGCTTAGAGCCTGCGCTGGGGAGGCAAGGTGAGGCTCTAGGAGCAGACCCCATCCCAGGCCCCAGGGGTGCTTTGGGCCCCCCACCCCCCCCTCAGTTCAGACAGGCACACACATCTACACATCTGGCTGACTCTCAGGCGTGCACATCTGGAAATACCTGCTCCCCTCCGTGGGAATGGAGATCAGCCAGCCCCCAGGGAGGAAGGGGCGGCGGGGCTCGGGGCCTCCCTTACGTCAGTGGCTGCAGCTGCTGCTGACGCGGCAACACCCCGGCCTGCGCAGCTGGGCTGGAGGGGCCCAGGGGCCCTGGGGAGCCCAGGGATGCAGTTTCCCCACCACCCCTCGCAGCCCCCAGCCAGCCGCCATGCTGTCTCTCACTCTTCCTCCCTCCCTGCCCCTCCCAGTCGTGGGGCACTTGGGGTGCTGGCTGGGAAGGGGGCAAGAGCTGCTGCTCAGATGCAGGTTGGGGGGCCTGGAGGGAACCCAAGCACGCCCAGCAGCCCCTCACATACCCATGCCACTCCGGCTTGCCCTCAGGACTCTCCCACTGAGGGGGCTCTCCATCTCCTGGGGTCCCCCTGGCCCCCCAGTGTGGCCGCTGCTCTGGCTTCTGGGACCAGTCGCCAAAACCCTCGTCCTCGTCCAGTTCAGGGGCCTCTGAGGGCTCCAGGCTGAGGCTGAGGAGCAGATGGGGAGTCGGGCTGGGCCTCTGCACTCCTGGGCCTGGCATGCCCCAGCCTGCCACCCCTTAGACCCTGGGCCCAAGTGTGGGAGACCCTGACTGTCACAGAGGTGGTGCCTCCGGGCTAGGCTGTCCCTCTTTGGACAGAGAAGTCTCAAGGGCAGGACTGTGTCTCCCCCATCAGCCCGGGGCTCCCCCACTGGCTCTGGCCCCCAGGCCCCTGCCCAGCTCTGTCCTCACAGGCTCTCTGGCATTGCAGGGTGACCTAATCGAGGAGCTGGGGCTGGGGGCTGGACAGGGCTCTTGGGCCCAGGGGTGACTGAGGACCTGGCCAAGGGGCCGTGACCGCTGCAGCACCCCACTCCACCCAAAGCTGCTGACTCGGAGAAAATGGAACAAAACAGTGCCAGGAAGGAAGGGGAGCGTTATTGGGAAGACAGCCCAGCCCAGCCGCGGAGGCCTCCTGGGCCCAGGGAGGAAACGAGCCGGCCTGTGGCCCGCCAAGTTGGACGTGGCCTCTGTGAGTCACCGGCAGCAGGGAGCTGGGGCGGGGGGCTCAGGGGCTGGGGCTGCGCAGCTGGGGTCAGAGTCGGTCCAAGCCAGGGCCTGAGGCTGAGCCCCAGGAGACTGGCCGGGAGGGGTGGCCTCGCTGGTTTCTGCAGCCCCTCCAGCTGGTCAGGCGTTGGGCAGACTGGTCACTAGGGCTGCTGACCACCCTGTCCCTGTCCCTGGGCTGGACACCTCCTTGTCCCCATCTTGCTCTGGGACCCCCGAGCCCAGGGCCTGACCACCAGCATCCCCCTCTGCCCAGGCCCCAGGCTGCAGGAAATAGGGGATCGGGGCCCAGGCATGCCGGCCGAGGGTGGCTCACAGCGTCTCCTGCTCTGGCCGCTCTGGGGACTGGCCACCTCCATCCTCGTCCTGGGCCCTCAGGTGTTTGTCTCGCTCACACCAGTGCTGCTTACGGGCTGCCTCCTCCACGTCTTCTACGCTCCCCTGGGTGGTGAGCCTGGGGTGGGGGAAACAGAGGGACAGTCATGCTGCCACAGAGACAGAGTGCCACTCTGCACCCTGCTCCTCCTGTCCAGGCAGGCCTCGCTGGGCCTACACAGGGAGGGGGTGGGCAAACCCTGGCTGACTAGGGCCAGCCCCCAGCCTGGCTCCAGGCCTCAGTTCACCCGTCTTTAAAATAGAGGCCGGCAAGCGGTCACACAGGAGCCCTCTGGCCCAGGTGGGGGTCCCAGGGCACCACACAGTGTGGAGGGCTCCTCCAACTTCCGGACAGGCCTGCAGAAACCCAAGGACAGGATTTAAGACCCTCCAGCCCCTTCCACCAGCCTGCCTCTCTGGACCAGATTAGAGCCAGGACCCAGACCAGTGTGGCCTCAGCCCCAGGCAGGGCCCTGGGAGGGTCTGGGAAGGGGATGCTGGGGGTACAGAGAGAGACTGGCCATGGCACCTGAGTCCACGCAGCCTTGGCCAGAAACATGGTTGGGCCTGCCTGGTGACCCAGCGAGGCAGCCACCGCACCCCGCCTGCACCCAAAGGGCGTGGTGTGTTGAGAGAAGGTGACCCTGCACGGGGTCCAAGGCTGGGGAAGGAGGGTCTGCACCTGGCTAGCCAGGTTGGGTGCCCCTGTCCCACCACCAGCCCTGCCCAGAGGAGAAGCCCTGTGGTCTCCAGCCTGGGCCTGACCCCACATCTGGGGTCCTGCAGTGTCAGCTCACTTAACACCACCCCATTCTTGTCTCAGAGCCCTCGGGGAGTCTCCCTGAGCACTTCCAAAGATGGGGAAACTAAGGCAAGGGAGGACTTCTGACCTCAGAGTACCCTGACACCCACGGCTTCTCGGAGTCCCTCACTCCTGGGCTAGGGGGTGGCTAGAGGAGGACACAGGTTGGCCCGGCCCAGGGATCTGGAGGCCGAGAAGGGGGTCCAGGGTCTCTGTGCTTCTGTAGGGCTGACTACCCCAGGCCCAGGGAGGGGGTCCAGGCCAGAGCTGGGTGCAGGGCTGGGGTCTCTTGGCTGGGGTCTCAGTTCTTCCCAGCCAGTGTCCGCTGCTTGACCCTGCAGTCCACTCCCCGCTGGGCCTCAGTCCCCTGCCAGGCAGCACGGCCAGCGCATGATCTAATCTCCTCCCGGTCCCCTCTAAGCCTCTCAGACAAAAGCCAGGCACTTCCACAGGCCTGGGTTCAAGGCCTGCTCCCCCACCACAGCCACATGGGACCCCAGCCACGCAAACCCAACCTCCGCACCCCCAGCCCGTCCACCCGCCTAGTCCTCAGAAGTGCCTTCAACTCCCAGACCGAGGAAGCCACTTAATTCCCCACACCTGGCTCCCATCATCCCGGCAGATGAAGCTCAGCTTCCTGCCTCTGCAGGCCCTCAGCGGGGGTGGGGGCTGCTGGGCCCCACGTTCTAGCTGGGGAGGCAGCGGCTGGGTGCAGGGCCCCTCCAAACGGAGGGTGGCACAGGGCAGGGCAGTGTGGAGAGAATGTGCCCCCAGCCCACTCCTGGGCAGCCCCCAGGGAGGCGTCCTTGGAGGGGAGTCTGGCCACATTGCTCCCTTATTCCCGCGTCCGAGTCTGCATGTGTGCACGGGTGTGCGTGTGTGCATGTGCCCAGGTGGGCTGTGTGCACGGGCCTGGTGCCTGAGATTGAGCCCAGCTAGACCCCTCCACCAAGCCCTGGGGGGCCTTTGAAAGCACAAATGACACTCGTGTGTGCAAACCCCCTTGGGCCCACCCCCACGGGCAATGAGTCCAGGCCCCACAGCCTCACATGGGCCCTTGCATGGTCACACCAAACACACAAAGCCACCATGGGCAGTGGGCTTCCTGCGCACTCGGGCACAGGCAGATGCACACCCGGCTCACACACATTCTCCATGAGCCCCACAATCAGGCCCACATGGGCACTCATGTTCATACTCCATGCACATGCAAGCATACATGTGCTCACACGTGTGAACCTGTGGACATCCATGTGCAGACTTAGACTTGGGAACAAGGGGCTCACCAAATGTCAGATCCTGTCCCCGCTCCAAGGATCCCTTGGGGGTGCCCCAACCTCACTACAAACACTTACTGTTCTTGCACCATCTCCCCGACAACACAGCGACGGCCCTGGCAAGAGGCCAGGGCGTGTGTTCTGGGAATATGAGCCCTGCGGAGCCGGGCCTCCTGGCAGGGGCTTGGGGGATGGTGTGGGTGCCGCCTGACAGTCTCCTTGTGTCCCCCTAGAGTAGCCTGAAGACGAGGAGGCCCTGGCTGCCACCCCAGGATGTGAGTAATGCGGCCCTCCCATGGCCTCACCCCGACTCCACAGCTGGGCTCCATTCTGGGAACCGAAAGGGGGCGGCTCTCCTGGGCTGGGGTGGGGGGCCTCTGGCCTGGGAAAGGCGCCCCCGGCCCACAGCCCAGACCCTTGGCACGCTCGGCGGAGCTGTCAGGACTCTGGCGATGGCGACCCCGCCCGTGGCCCTGGCTCGGCTGAGCGCAGCTGCAAGGGATTTGGTGTTCCTGCGCAAATGCAATTAGGCTATTTCCTGTGTCTGTTCTGGCTCCACGAAGCCCAGGGTTCAGCCCAAGGGGCCAGGGAGTGGGGCTCTGCCCCCACCCCACACAGCCGCAGGCTCCACCACGGGGCCCGGTCCCCACCTAGGTGCTCGGCGTGCACAAGCTCCCAGTGGCCTCTGTGTTCTCAGTGAGGCCGCTGAGTTCAGGGCTGCGCGGGCCAGCCACATCCACCGCTTACTGCCCCGACTCCGGACGCCAGCCCTCCTCCTTCCTCCATAGCCCCCCAGCCCTGCCCCCAGTCCCCACCGAGGGTCCAGCGACGCCCGTGCTGGACCCAGCCCTCCCAGCTGCCCACGCTGCTCGTGCCCCATGGACAGTTCCAGAAGGGGCGTCAGGCCTCTGTCCCTGTCCCAACTCTGCCCCCTGCCGGCAGCTCGTGCAGCTGCCCCCTCCCCCCAGCTGTCCCCAGCCCAGAGGTCAGCAGCAGAGTGTTTGTTCCCCTAGTCCCAAGGAGGGCCCGGAGGCTCAGCAGAGGGTCTGGGCCAAAGGGAGGATGTCATGGGGGAACCCTTCCTCCAGGCTGCGGGGGCCCCTCCCAACCATGTGTCCCCTGGACACCACAGCACTGGAGCTGGCCAGGAGCTGAGCTGGTCACCCCACCAGGAGCAGGGGCCACAGGGCTCCCTGCAGCCACCAAGGTCCCTGGTCCCAGCCTCCCTGGAGTCCATACACTTGCCCCTCAAGTGGCCACAGAACCAAAGGAACAGAGCATGGAGGGGAACGGAGCCCATAGAGCAGCCTTCTTGGCTTGGCTTCCGAAGGGCAGCAGGACAGCAAGTGCCCCCACCCACGACATTCAAAAAGCAGGCCCCTGGGGGTGGAGGCCCGGGGTCTCTCCAGGGAGCCCCCAGGGAGAGGGCAGCAGTAGTTGGGCAACGGTGCACCCCACAGCTCAGGGGCATCATGCACACAGGCCACCACTGACAGCCCCCTTGGTTGTGCAACTCAGGGGTCCTGCCCCCAGGGCAGGGTCACCCAGGGAGGGGTCCAAGGGTGTGGTGCTGCCGCTATCACTCGTCCCTGGAGAGGCAGCTGGGGATGTGGCTGTGTGGGTGAGCCGGGAGCACAAGGACAGCCCCTAGACAGCAGGTGGGTGGTGGGTGGGGCAGGTGGGAGGGGCACACGTCTTCTGCCCAGGGCTGGGTATGGGCACGGGAACCTGCCCCCTCGTGCCTGGCACTGGCCCAGGCCCCCACCCCCAGCTGAGCCCCCCACCCAGCACCTTTCTGGGTGTGTCTCAATCTGCTGGGCAGGGGGGTAGGTGAGCCCTTTCCTGTAGTCACAGGCCAGTGGGCAAGGTAGACACCCCACTGGGTAGGACTCTGGCCCCACTGCCCAGAAAAGTCAGCCATGAGCTGCTTGGGGGAGGTGACCTTGAACTTGGGTCTGGAAGATGAGCCAGGGCTCCTCGGGCCGGGTAGGGGTGAGGCCGGAGAGCCGGAGACTTGGAGGACAGGTGCAGGGTGGCTGGAGCCCAGGGAGGGGTCCCCGAGGCCCACAGGGGTGACCCCCACCAGGAATGGCAGCAATCAGTGCTGCATCCCATTGGAGAGCCTTGGCTGTGTTGGGGGAGCCAGAGCACAGGGAAGTCCACAGGGTGGCAGGGACGGTGGGGAGATGGTGCTGCCCTGGCTGGCCTGGGGACTGGACACTAGACATGGAGGAGGGGCAGACACAGCAAGTCTGGTGGGGTAGGGGGGTGGGGGGGGGAAGGACAGGCCTGGCGTGCTGGAGGGGAATACAAGCAGCACAGAACTTCCCAGGGTGTCCATCCTGCATGAGGTGGACAGTCCTGGTGGGGCTCGGTTTGGGGGACACAGAGTTGAGTGTGAGCATGCAGTGCAGGTGCACGGGGACTCCCCAGGGGATGGTCAGCAGGGGGGACTGCTGTTGAGGAGGGGCCCAGGCCACCAACGGGACAGTGGGGTGGGCCCTGGGGGGTGACTCCTGGGGCCCCAAGGGCAGCAGCCTAAGAGGGTCAGAGGTGCCCAGGAGCAGGGTGTGGCCACAGAGGGAGGAGCTAAGCCTGAGAGTGCAGGGCAAGCTCGAGCACCAAGCCCCCAGCCCCAGTGCAAGGCCCCTTCTGGTCTCCCCTGGGCCAGTGCAGCCCCACTCAGGGGCCAAGTTCCACTGTGGGCCATATGTGCATCCAGGTGGGAAGCCCGGCCAGGACAGCCTGCATGGCCAGGCAGCCACAGGGTTCAGTGCCCTGTCCACGGGGACCAAGTGAGCTGTTCTGCCCTTGCATGCAGGTGGCACCACACTATGCACAAGGGCCAGCTATCCTTGTGACTCTTCATTACTGTTACTCTAGAAGGGATGGCACTGAAGGGCCGGACACCCCGGGCCTGAGGGGTCTTAGGAAGATCACAAGTGTGCAAAGTGGCTAGGCTTGGGGCCACAGGAGCCACAGACAGCTTTGAGCAGGGAGGGCAGAGGCTCAGAGGAGCCCAGAGCCAAGAGCCTCTGGCTGCCCCGTGGAGGGCAGATGCAGGTAAACCATGAGGGGGGAGCCCACTGCCATCCTTGGGGCGACCCAGGATGAGACCCAGCCAGGACAGGGACAGCGGGGGCCCATGTCAGGCTGACGTGTACCCCAGGGGAATGGAGGGGCCAAGCCGGGAGGAGGCAGCAAGGAGGCCCTGGGGACCGGTGAGCCAGCGTCTGGAGGGTCCTGGCCCGAGGAGGGAGGCCGGGGTGGTAGCAGGGGTGTGGCCTTAGTCTCCCAACTCCCCTTTCCAGTGGTGAGACCTCAGGCCCAGCCTCAGCCTCCCCGGCCTTGACTCTAAGCTGGGAAATGGAGCAATGACCCCCACTCAGCAGGGTGAGCACCAAGGCCCTCTGCAAGTGGGCACCTGCTCCCCAAGGCTGGCGCTGCTGGGAGACTGTCTCCTTGCTGTGCAGAGACAGCGGCTGAGCCACAGGCAGGGGCAGGGCCCGCAGAGGCTGCCCAGGGTCCCTACCCATATCCTTCTTGGCCTTGGGTAGGGCAGATCACATCTGGGAGGCCTCCCTGGAGGAGGGGGTGCCCGGCTTAGACGTCTGCCTGCAGAGCTGGCTTCCCTCACAACCACAGGGAGGATGAAGCCCCAAAGGGTGCAGACCAGGGCTGGCCTTGAGGTGTGGAGGAGGGAGGCCCTCGGGGCTGCAGCACCAGAGCACCCGGCCCAGTGCTGGGCACCACACAGAAGGACACAGCCGCAGCCCCAGGGAGCCCAGAGCCGGCAGGGGCCCAGCCCGGCAATGTGCTCTGCATGCCAAGGACCCTGTGGCCAACCCAGGGGCCTGCGGCCAGGGCGTCTTAGGGACGGCCCCCAGAGAGGAGGCTGTGGGGGCATCCTGCCGACGTCCAGGACTCCACCCCTTCACACAGGAAGGTCCACTTGGGCAGGCAACTGCACCTCTCTGGGCCGTTCGGGTGGGAGAAGGCCCTGTGAGGTGAGAAGGCCGCTGTGGGGGACTGTCCACGTGCACAGAGCGCAGCTGGGCCGGGACTGCCTGTGCCCACGGGCGTCACCCCGTTTCCAAGCCATAGCCCTTTGTGACCCACATGGTCCCTGCAGGGACTCTCCCCCCACCCCCCATGCTGCCTCGTCTCCCCCGCCTGGAGCTCCGTGGCCAAGGGCCCGACGGAGGCAGGGGCCACCTCTGCAAGGCCCACCTCCCTCCCACACTGGCCCAGGACACGTACTGCGGTCGCCAGGGACCCCTGGGGCCTAGCCCCCACCTGCTCCCTGGCCTTCAGCCATCCACCTCCCCCAGCGCAAAAGCCCTCGTGGCCATGCCGCGGGCCACCCCTCACTCCTCACCTATTCACAGCTGAGGGTGGAGGCTGGGGAGGTCGAGGCTGGGCCTGCAGTCTCACCCTGGGAAGGGGAGCTGGGAGACCCATCACCATGGCAACCTCCCTCCTCTGGCTAGGCTCCCTGCTGCCCCTCAGCAACACCGACTCCCACCACCTGCCCCACAACCTCCACACCAGCCCAGGTGTGGCCCAGCTGCCCCGCTCAGGCTGTCCATGATGGCCCGCGGCACAACTCCAGGCCGCAGCCTGGGTCCAGTCCCTCCCTGCCTTTCTCCTCCTCCTCCCCACTGCCTCTCCTCCCTCCCTCCCCCTCCCTCCCTCCTCCCCCCTCCTCCCCCTCCCTCCTCCTCCCCCCTCCCCCCTCCTCTGCCCTCCTCCTCCCTCCTCCCTCCTTCTCCAGCCTCCCCTCCCTCCTTCCTTCGCCAGGACTTTATTTTGCCAGGTGCTAGGGACCCCAAAACAGCCAAGTGAGATCTCCCTGCCTTTGAAACCAGTACCACCCATGGCAGGGATCAAGGACCCCTGAGGAGGCCACTATTCCCAGCTTTCTCTGGGGGAGGGGGCTGGCAGGAAGTCACTCAAAGGAGGGCATGCAGGGTGGGTGAGGCCCGCTGCAGAGAGGGCAGGCGACAGGCTGTGCAGGCGTTTGGGAGAAGCCTCCAGGGAGACACTGCCGAGGGGAGGTGGAGAGGCAGGGGGCCCAGCAGGCAGAGCTGGCCCCCACAGCCCTCCTCTCCTGATGGCTCACGCTGTCAGCACACCCCAAGCCAGCTTGTCCCCACCTCTGGGAGAGGTGTATGGGGAGGTGGTCTATCCCTCTGGACTGCCTCTGCATTCTGCCCCCACCCACCAAACCCGTCCAAACCTACTCCTACCCTTCAGCTGGGGCTGCTCTCCCAGCCCCTGGTGAGGCCTGCCAGCCCCAGGCCTTCCCTGGCATCAGCACCCCCTCGGGAGGAGCACAATTCCTAGAAAACTGAAGCCCCTCGAGCCCCTGTGACATACCCAGCGCTGCACCAGGCCCTTGAGCTCCTGCACGAGCTCACTCAGAGAGGGGACGTGGTGACCAGACTGTGAGTGCCGGTCAGCGTGGATGCAGCCAGGCCTGCCCATCATACCACCCCCCACCCCAAATTGCCTGGGCCGGCTGGGCAGACCCCCCACCCCTGCCATGAGCCAGCAGACAGCTTGGACCTCAGGGTCCCTGTGATCCTGGAAACACTGTGGTCTGTGTTCCACAGGGCCCTGAGCCTCTGCCTCACCGAGTCCCCTCGACCCCAGGCTTCCCGTGGGTCCTCAGACACTGGGCCAGGGACCCTCCACCTCTGCCCTCAGAGTGGGGTCCAGAACTGAGCATGATGCCCCGCTGACCAGCCCATCACCTCCCTCAGGCTGGGTGCCCTACCTCTTGTGATGTGCTCTGTGGTCAGCCTCGTGCTGGCAGCACCATCACCCTGGCATTGCAGCTCTTCTACTTCCCTGCCCCCATCTGCTCAGGCCAGCCTGCCTGCTGGGGCCTGGGGTCAGAGGTCAGGGCCTCACCCTCCTTCCTGCTTGCCCTGCCTGTTGGGTCCCACAGGGCAGCGGCATGTGCTTGGCACTTGCTTCTCCCTCCCCTCCCTCTGGGTGTTGCGCAGGTGGCTGTCTCTGTTCTCCTCCGTGCCACTGACCAATGCTGCTGGGGCCTGGGCCAAGTGCAAGGCAGCCCAGGAGACCCTTCTGGCACCCGCACCCATGCTCCCAGGTCAGCATCCTTCACAGCAGCGAGAGCCGCTGCCCAGCCTGTGTATCTGCACACACGCCGCTCGGCACCCACTCTCCCAGGGGTGGGACCAGGGGTCCGGTTGCCCACGGGCCCCACCGGTGGTGGCCCTGGCTGCATCTGTCTCTCTTGGCGCTGGACAGCCCTCCAGGAGAGCTGTGGCTCCTACGCCGGCTGGGACTGCCCTGGCAGTGCTCTTGCTGTGCCCGCGAGGCATGATTTTGGCACATTCCAGGACACGTGCCTAGTCGCTGGCACCAGTTTGAGGCCCTGCCATCCGCTCCTCCTTCCTTCCTGGCTGGCTGTGCCCAGATGTCCTTCGCATCTCCAAAAGCCTAGCTCTCAGCTCTGCCCACAGGTGCTGCCCAGAGGGCAAATGCGTTGTTCAGATACATGGGCAGGAGCTGCAGCCAGGGCCGAGAGTGCGGCCAAATCAGCCTGGCACTTGACCGCCTGTCCCTCTCTGCCCCCCACCAGGGAGCCCCTGGTACCCCCAACACACTATGATGTTCCTGCCTCTGGCCTTTAGCAGCCGGCCCCTCTGCCCGAAGCGTCCGCACCTTTTCGGCCCTTTGGAGTGGTGGGTGCTGGGCCTGGCCGCCGGCCCCTCCTCAAAGCTCTCAGGGACGCCCAGCCCCCTGTGAGAGATCACCCCTCGGGTGCAGGGCGGGGAGACAGAGTGGGGGCCTCGGCCTGGGCCGGCCCTGCCCTCATCTCCAGCCTGAGGCCTCCAGGCCAGGCGTCCTCTGATGCTGTAGATGTGCTGCCCCTAAGGCACTGGGTGAGCT
This sequence comes from Daubentonia madagascariensis, assembly GCA_023783475.1. Lineage (NCBI taxonomy): Eukaryota > Metazoa > Chordata > Mammalia > Primates > Daubentoniidae > Daubentonia > Daubentonia madagascariensis. Next base: position 19,240 of record JAKFHU010002686.1, read on the forward strand.
GCTGAGCCTCCCTGAGTCTCGGTGTGCTTATCTGCACAAGTGAGGGTGACGGGTCAGCCTTGGGGGGCCGTGGGAGACTCCCAGGCACTCTGGATGTCACCACGGCTGAGGCCTAGTGGACCTGCCCTGGTCCTCTGTGCCTGCGGCCCTGGCCAGGACCCAGGGACCCAACTGGAACAGCCGCACTTAAAGGGGTGAAGTGAACACCTGCACGGCTGGCACCTCGGTCTGCACAATGGTCCCCGGGGAGCTGTCCCATCCCCCCCATGGCAGACGGGCAGCCAGGGTTCGGGCAGTGCCCCACCAACGGCATAGCTGGGGTTCCCCCTGCTCAGCCCTGCATGCTGGCTGCGGGGGACCAGGCAGCAGAGGCTGGAAAGCCTTTGCCCCCCAAGACAGTCGAGGGCAGGGTCCCAACCCAGCTGCAGCCCAGGTGCAGAATCCCACCCTCTGTCTGGGGAGCGGCCCCACCACCTCCCCCCGAGTTGCCCCTCCTCGCCTGTCCTGCCCTCCGGCGTCCCCTATCCCCGGCCATCTCGCCTCGGCACCTTTCCTTCCCTCCTTTTACCTTCCCTCCCGCCCCCATCTCCGGACAGCACTGTGCAGCACCAGGCCTGCCACGTGGGCCCCGTGGGACGGACCCCTCCTGCCATGCCTGAGACTGGGCGGGCGGCAGCGCTGAGACCCCACGCATCCGTCTCTGTGCCTTCCTCCTCTCTGCTCCCTGCCCCTGCCACCACCCACGCCCTCCACCCGCGCTCCGCCACCCCTTGCTTGCCCCCTTTAGGGCAGCCCCGCTGCTCCACTGGCACAGGCGTCCCGGCTGCCCCAGCACCAGCATCCCCCACGGGACCCCAGCCCCAGCCTCACTTCTGCTCGTGGCCCCTCATGCCTCACGGCCACCCTGCCCACTGTGGGCAGCAGGCGACCCTCCTGGCCAAGCTCACCTCCTGGCCGCCTGCACACCTGGCCCTGCCGGGCAGTGGGCTGGGGTGCGATCCCACTCAGAGCCCCCACCTTCTCCCTGACTGCCCCACCCCACCCGGGGCCACTCCGTGTTCCTCACCCTTGAGCTCGCCCCTGCAGTGGCTCACTGGAAACCTCTGCGGTCAGCCCCGGCCACCCACCTCTGCTGAGCTGCTCTGGGCCTGGTGCTGTGTCCCTGGGGGCTGTGCTTCCTCCGGCCATCCTGAGGGTGCAGGAGCCTCAGGGTGCTCCCCAAGGCTCTGGCAGGGACACCGGGTGGGCAAGTCCCCAGGTGCCCGGGCGCCCTGGCTGCTGCTCACTTGCCGCTCTGCCCAGCTCTGATTCGCCGGCTGGGACTGGAGCCTGAACCTCCGTCCTCTGGGCTCCGGCCCTGACACCCTGCCCAGGGGGCTGGGCCACTTGGTCCCTGTACCCTGGCTGCTGGCTCGGCTGGGCTTCCGGGGCAGGACGGGCTCTGGCCGACAGACCCCCCGCGCCTGTGGCGGTGCCGCCCACCAGACTCACCGCCCTGCCAGGGTGGGGGCAGCCCCACCCTCAGGATCTGGGCCTTGCATGGGCCCAAGGCAGCCACACCCCTTTGGACACTGTGGTTTGGAAGCCTGGCTACCCCAGCCTCCCTCGGGGCCAGCCCAGCAGGCTGCCTGCCCCATCCCCTGTCCTGCTGGCCACATTGGGGTCCCCAGAGGTCTCCTGGGCCAGACAGCTCAGAGTGGGTGCCTGCCCGAGGGGCCTCATAGCCCCAGGAGAGCCAAGCTTGGGGTGACATCCTGTGCGTGGCAGCTGTGTGCCTAAGAATGAGAGCGCGGGCTCCACCACCCAAGGAGCCTGGGCTCGGCCCAGCCAGGGGGCACGGGGGGCCTGTGTGCCCGATAAGGACATCTGCCGGGCAACCCTCTGCCCGGCTCCTTTACTCTGTGCCAGGCTTCAAGGCACTGCTGGCCAGCCTGGTGTCCCCTCACAAAGCCAGGCCCCAGGGGCAGCAGGACCAGGCAGGTGGCTGACAGTCCAGGTGACCTCTGGAAGGGAGCTGGCCACAGTCCTCTTGAGGTCCCCTAAGCATCCCTAACACTGGCCCGGCCTGAGGTGGGCCTGGGGAGAGACTTGCATCACCCAGGGGCAGGCAGGGGGTGAGGGGGGACTCCCAGGTACCAGAAGGGGCAGAGCCTGGCACAGAGGCATTGGGGGGTATCAGCCCTGGAGTCTGACTGTGCCAGCCTGAAGCCTTGTGCTGGTGGAGGGTGGGGACAGTCAGGCCTGAAGGGAAAGGTGTCTGGGTGGCCACTTGCTAAGCCCCTGGACCAACACCCAGGTTTAGCCAAGAGAACCGACGGGGCAAGCAGGACACGTTTTCCCACTGGCCCACAGCATCGTTTTTAATGAGCTTCAACTAGATTCCCTGTGGATTACACACCGGCTGCCACTGACACCAGCATGGCCCTGTAGAGCTTGTCACAGAGAAGACAGCACCCTGCCTGTGGTGTCCCCCTTCCCGGTCCTGTGCCTAGGCATGGTGGGAGAACCCAGGGGGTCCCCAGAGAAAGTCCAGTGTGAAGCGGGTGGAAGAGAGAGATGGGCTCACCATGCCCTGCTGGGTGCCCTTGGGGAAGTCAATTAACCTCTCTGAGCCTGGATTTTTAATCTATCAAACAGGGACAAGGTAGGGGGGCTATCTGCTGGTGATGCCTGGAGGATTATGGGAAGTTAAAACTGTTGGGTTCTGTAGAGATGCCAACTATGGTAACAGCAGCAGGGGCATCACTGTCCTAGGTGGTAGCATGTGTGTGTGTGTGTGTACATACATCAGAGGACCTGGGCATGTGGCAACCTCTGGCCTGTTGCTGGGGTCGGGTCCTTGAGGGTGTGCAGGTTCATGCACGTCCGTGAGCCTCACCACGGATCTGCTCACCATAGCTGGACAAACATGTCTGTTATTCTTTACAAGGGACCCTCCCTGCCGTGCCCCCATAGGATCCCATGGGGTCAAAGGGATCATTCCTTGTGCCCCCTGCCCTACCAGTCAGTCACCCCTTGGCCCTGGCCTCAGGCCCCTCCCACCTGCCTCCTGCCCAGGTCCTGGGGGCTTGTACCAAGCCTGGCCCCTGCCCACAGCCCTGCTGCCATGCCATGTCAGTGCCCCCTGAGTGGCCCTGGCTCACCCAGCCTGGCACTGGGCCAGGCATGAAGCCAAAGCCACAGCTGGCCAGACGCTTGTGGCCAAGCCCTCCTGTGACAAGAGGGTGTGCACAGACATAGCCAGGCCTGGGGCTCTTTCTGTCACTTCCCGTGGTGCTGTGTTCCCTCCTCCTGAGCCTCAGTTTCCCCTTTTAGTAGTGCTGGTGAGCCTGGGGCATAGACCAGGCACTTCACTCCCAGGCCACAGAGCTCCTGGTGGGGCAACAGGGTCCCCTGGGAGGATACATCCCAGCTAGGCCAGGAAGGGAAGTCTGGCCTAAGAAAGTGGCCCCTGCAGGGGAGAGCCCTGACCGGCAGCACCTGGGCAGGCTGGAGCTGAGCCGGAAGGACAGGTGTGAAGCCCAGGAGGAGGTACCTCCAGGGGCTTAGGGGTGGGGTGAGGACAGGGGGGAGCCATCTCTCTGCATGTGCAGGGACCGAGCATAAGGAGTGGGTGGGGCCCGGAGCTGCCCTCAGCCCCTCAGACACTGCTGAGCCCACCCTGCATGTGTCCCTGTCTCTCCTCCCCTCCCAGAGTCTCGCCACCGCATGCCAGGGCTTCAGGGGGTGGAGCATGCTGGGTGACGCCAGTCCTGCCTCTCAGGAGCTCAGGGTCTGGCCAGAGTGAACCATGCCATTGAAGGGTGTCAGGGAGGACAGCCCTCCCACCTAGGGAGAAGCCAAGGCAGGCTTTGTGGAGGAGGTGGCATTTCAGGTGGGCCCTAAAAGCCTGGAAGAGTTGAGGAGGAGAAAGCCATTGCAGGCAGCTCAGAGGGAGGCGGTGAGTGGCTGCTGGCACAAGCGGTGGCTCTGAGCCCGCTGCGGCAAGCCGTGAGCAGCCTCTCACCAGGACCACTACCTCACAGAGGGGAACGGGCTGAGAGAGGCTGCCACGCCAGCCCAAACTTGGCAGAGCCTCAACTCCGGGGTCTGAGCACTCTCCCTGGTCAGCGTGCCAGGGCCAGGGCTGGGGAATGTCCAGTTTCATCATCTGTAAAGCAAGGAGTGGCTGGGTGATCCCCAAGGGTCAGCAAGACCCCGCGGGAGGCCTCAGAAGCCACGCTGGAGACGTGCTCTTCGCCTCTGCCTGGCCCAGCCAGGGAGATGTGTGAGCAGAGAGCAGCGGCTGCCTGAGGCCTGGCCAGGTGGGAGGGGAGGAGGAGGATGCGCCGGTGGCTGCCAGGGGCCGAGGGGAGGAGACGCGGCCTCGTGCTGGCCTCCACATGCTCGCACGTGCACACGCAGCCCGGCTGGCACACTCTCGCCCTGCCCAGCACCTGGGCAGCAGAGCCCGCCAGGCCCAGGGAAGGCACGGAAGCCCCACGCCCCCAGCCCGGGTGTAGCGGGTGCCCATCGCACATGGATGGCGCCAGCATGGGCACCCTGCCCCGCCCTCCGTGCCCCAGCCTGGGCCGGGAGGGACCTACCTCAAGAGAGTCTCCAGGCCCTGTTTGCTAGAATTCCTCCTCAGGAGCGCGCAGCCGCGCATGCTGCAGCGTCCACCTGCGGCCGCTGACCTGACCTGACCCCAGCCCCGGGGATGCGGCGGCAGCTTCTCCAAAGGCTCCCACGCTGCTGCCCTTTCCTGAGGCCACTCCTGACCCCTGGGTCCCTCTGTCCCCGCGGTCCTGGGCTCTCCTGCCCGTGCCCCTCTGCCTCTGTGCCTGGCCGTCTGGCCTCCCTCTGGCTCTGACAGCCACTGCCCTGTCCCTTCTCTCTGCCTGGTTGTCTGTCTGTCCCTGTGACCCTCTGCCTGCCTGTCTCAGCCCCTCTGGCCCCGCGGGCCGGGGTCTCCGGGCTGACTCCCTGCAGGCAGCCCTGTCCCTGTGCGCCCCCCCGCCCCCCGCGGGTCTGGCTGACTCTGTGGGCCCCTTGCTGCCCTCTCATCTCCAGGACGCTCAGCAGCTGCTTCCCTTTTGTTCCCCCAACCCCCTCCCCGCCCCTCCACCTCCACCTCCTCCTGCTTCTGAGACTAGTAAAAATGTCAGAGAAAACCCTCCCAGCCCAGCAGCCTAGGGGCTCAGCCGCCCCTCTGCCGCCTGCTGATGGGCAGAGGTGCTGCCTCCCTCCCTCCCTCTCCCTCCCCCCCTCCCTCTCCGTCCCCTCCCCTGCCTGCCTCCTCAGGCCACCTGGGCAGCCCCCCCTCCCCTGCCCTGCAACCCTGGTCCCGGGGCCTGCCCACTGCTGCCACCCAGCCCCGGGCCTCGTGCCCTGTGCCCTGGTGCCAGCCCCTCCCTCCCTCCCTATGGCCCCTCTTTCCCCCCCTACATCCTTCCCTTTGGTCCAGCTCTCCCTCCCCTGCACCCCTACCCCAGGCCTGGGCCCTCTGCAAGCTCCTCTGCCCTGTCCCCTCCTTCCGGCACTCAGCCCCTCTCCTCTGCCTTCCCTCTGGTGTCTCTGTCCCTATCTCTGTCTCCCTCCCTCCTTCCCTCCCCTCCCTCCTCTCCCCTCCTTCCTCCCCTCCTTCCTCTCCCCTCCTTCCTGGTTCTCCATTTCCCCTTGTTTATTCCAGCCCTCTGCTCTTGTTATCACCTCCAGGGGGAAGCCGGGGCACCCCAGGAATCCTCTCTGGTCCCTAAGAGGGGAGGCTGCTGCCTTCCCCAGCGCTCCCACCAGGCTGCAGTGACACCCAGGGTGGCAGGAACTCCACTAACACAGCATCTCCAGCCTGGTATCGGGAAACTGTGATCCCCAGAGGTGGCCAGCGGGCACAAGGTGGGCCTGGGCCTGGTGCCCTCGCCAGCCAGGCCCTGCCCGTCCCTTGGCACAGGCCCAGGGAGCCACAGCCCAGCCCATTGTTTCTCTGGTTGGGCTCAGTCACTGTGACTCACTGGCGCACAGGAGGCTAGTGGCCGGGAGTCGCCGGTGGCCAGCTCTGGGCAGGCTCACACCCGCCAGCTCGTCCAGCTCGCCCAAGTCACCAATGCTCGCAACCACCCTGAGGGGCAGGCACCTCTGCACCCATGTCCTGGATGGGGAAACTGAAGCCCAGCCAGCAGCACTGTGTGCAAGGTCACAGAGCCAGGGCCTGGCACAGCCAGAATCAGAGCCAAGTTTGCCAAGGGCTGGCCACCCCTGTACCGCCCCAGCACCGTCATCTCTGTGTGTGCAGCCTGCCTGCCCCGCTGCCCCCGTCCCCTCTCGCCTCCCCAGCTAGTGTGAACTCAGGCTGGGACAGCCAGTCGGGGCCGCAGGACACCTGGGAATGCTGAGTGGTCTGAGGGTGAACCCCCGTGGGAAGGCAGTGTGTGCTGGAAGTGGCAGCAAGAGTCAGAAAACCCCACATGAGTCCACAGCTCAGGTCAGCAGTGACTCAGGTGGTGGGCTGGCCAGGGGAAACTGTGGGGTCAGAACATCTGGACCCCCCACCCCCATGCACACACCAGGCTGGGTCGCAGGGCTGGTCCTAGAGAGGGAGCCCACACCATCTCCCCTCCCCGGCACAACCTAGGAGGAGCCAGACGATATCATGTGTACAACAGAGACCACTGTGCCCACCGTCCGTCCCCAGCATCCACAGAGTGGTGGAAACCCAGGGTTCTGGCAGAATAAGGATGAGGGAGGAAGGAGGAGGGGTGGGCCTCAAGTTGAGCAAACACTTAGTAGATCACCCAGGGGAGTGAGGGCACCCAGGGGAAGCAGGCTTGTGCTTCATTTGCATCTCAACCTGCCATCTCCTCCTTGCCTCCTGTTCTTAGTTCTGGAGTCCCAGCCACAGACAATCAGGGATGAAATTTGGTCAAGGCATATGTTGGTTCAAAAGAAGCAATAATGTTCCCACAGAGGAAAGGGCTGCCTTGGAATGGCAGAAGTTCCCCCATCACTAGAGAATGGTCATCTGTCAGAAATGCCGGTGAGGGGCAAGAGCAGACCTTTAAATGCAGTGGCTAAGAATCATGGTTTTACAACTAGGCCACGTCCTAATAGGGACAAAACTACAGAGTATTTGATGTCAGCTCTACTATTATTGTCCATCCATCCATCCATCCACCCACCCACCCATCCACCCACCCACCCATCCACCCATCCATCCATCCACCCACCCACCCATCCACCCATCCACCCACCCACCCATCCATCCATCCATCCACCCATCCATCCATCCACCCATCCACCCACCCACCCATCCATCCATCCATCCACCCATCCATCCACCCATCCACCCATCCATCCATCCATCCATGCATCCATCCATCTACCCACCCACCCATCCACCCATCCACCCATCCATCCATCCATCCATCTACCCATCCATCCACCCATCCATCCATTCACCCATGCATCCTTTATATATAAATGCTTGTCTTTCCATGTCTCATTTATTAATCCATCACTTTCTCCACATATCTATTCATTCAATTACCTGTGTAAACATAATATATTCTTCTATTTAACTCATTTAAGCACCTATCAATACATATATACCCATGTCCACCCACCTCTCTTTACATTTCTCCATCGAGCAAGTATCCACCCATCCACCCATCCATTTATCTAAATGATTTAATACATAGAAAACACTTAGAAGAAGCAGTCAGCAAACGTTCATCCATTTAGAACACAATAATCACTCATTACATGCTAATTACTATTATCTATATGTTCACCCATCAATTTGCATGTCTATTTGCCCAGCTAGCCAACCAGTGAGCTATCTGTCCTTTCTTTAATATATCTTTCTATTTCCAAATATTTGTCTGTTCTTGTTTTCATTTATCTGTCCAAATATTCTACAATTTATCCATAGCACTCATACATTTATTCATACCTCTGTTTGTCCATCCTCATGTCCATGCCTCTTCCCATCTAGCAAGCCACACATCCAATTGTGCATGTACACTTGTATGTGTTTGTGCTTCCATACACATACTTGCCCATCAGTTTGTCCATTAAGTCATCCAAATGAGTTAATACTTACAACAGTTGCTGGAACATAGTCAGACCTCAATGAATGTTACTTCTTATTTTCCATCTATCTGTTCATTAATGCAACCAACCATCCATCTATCAACCTCCCCATTTATCAATTCACATATTTGTTCATCTACCTATATATTTATTCAACAAATTTGTATTGAATTCAGGCACCTTTAAAGTGGGTATTCATCCTTAACAAAGCCCCTTCTCACACGGTGGTGACACTTTAGTGAGAATATATGTACATCCATCCTCACAATATATATACACCATAATATATCAGTTAATGGCAAATGCTACAGAAAACATAAGTCGGGGTAAGAAAATATGGAGTTTTGGAGGAGATTCATATCTAGACATGATAGTCAAGGGAAGACTTGTGGGAAGAAGTCAGTCTTTTCTTATTTGAAAAGAGACTTGAGAGCTATAAACGCAGTGGGAGGAAGTGTTCCAGGAGGAGAGTGCAAAATTCCTGCTTTAGGGGTGTCTGTTCACCCACCTATCTTTTCAATAGTGCATCCATCAGTGACTCATCCACCTGTCGAGTCATTGTCCATTTATCTTTCCATTCTTCTCTTGTTAAATTCACCCACCTGTCCATCCATTCATCTATCCCTTATCCATATCCATCCATGTGTCTATTTCTCCTGGTATCCTCCTGCTAATCTGTCCAGTCAGTTATCTGTCCACATCCCACCCATCTACTCACCTACCCATCCATACTTTCATCCCATGTGTCCACCCACCAACCCATCCATAAATCCACCCATCTTTTGGTACACCTGCTCATCCATCTACTGAGCTGATGATCAGCTGATATACGCAGATACAACACAGTTGAATATATGAATATAATCATATATTCAAATGATTGAAGTCAGCACTCATTCTGGTAGGTTAATATTTGTACTATATTCATTGCTAAATATTCTAAATATCACATCTGCATCTATCCATCTACCCACCCATCTGTCCATCCATCCATCTATCCCTCCCTCCCTCCATACGCCCTTTTGTTTAGGCATCCATTTCTCGTTATCGTTCACATACTCTTTGTTCATGTCCTTCTATCACTTAAGTATCTGTCCATACATCAGTTCATCCTTCCCTCTGTCTGTCTATCCACCCATCCTCTGTTACTACAGCCTGCCTTTCTCCAGCCATCTTTCCATTTATTCATACTTTTCTCCATAATTGATTCTTCTTTTATTTTGTTTTTTCCTTTCTTCTGTGACTAAGACATGGTTCATAAGCTCATGGCCCAATAATAGAGCAGATGGTCATGGCCTGGGAGGCTGAGGACCACAATGGGACCTAAACAGGGGCTGGAGGGGTAGGGATCTGTCCTCTTGCGCACACATTCTCATCATCCCTGACACGCACAGACCCCGCCAAATATATGTTCACAAAGCAGTATCCCAGTGAAAGGTGCGGTGTGCAGTTAGAGAGTCCTTGCAGGTGGGGGAGGTCAAGGTGGTGGCCTCCATGGCTCCTGGCTGATCCCTGCTATGGAAATGTCTGATTTGCAGAGGGGGCAGCCTCCAAATGCCTTGAGCACTCATCTATCCGATGTGTTCCTCTGTCCAAGCAAGCACCTCTCACAATGGGAGAGTGGACCAGAGCCAAGGGCAGGGGCCAGGGTAGTGGGTGATGGGTGTTGGTGGTGAAGCTTGGATGTTGGTTGGCGCTGGGGCTAGGAGAAAGGCTAAAGACTTCTTAGGTTCCTCTGGAATGAACTGGCTAGATTCATCTGTCCCAAGTCTCGTTGTTTTCTGAGGGGGTACCCGGGAAAGGAGGAGAAGTAGGATGCAGCCTCGGCTTACCAGGGAAGCCGAGCCGCCAACAGTGTAGGTTACATCCAGGAAAGGGGGGCATAGATACCTTTGGGATGAGGGGCTGCACTCTTCCCTGCTAGCAGGGAGGAGCCGTATCTGAGGTCCCGTGGCTGCTGGTAGGTGGAGACTCCGGGAGGGGCACTGGGTGTAGAGCTCACGCCACTCCCACCCCCAGGCAGACAGGGTCTCCCAGACACCTCAGACACGTGTGTGTGTGTGTGTGTGTGTGTGTGTGCGCGCGCGCTCGCCTGCAACCAGGGAACCTGGGCCCCTGGGAGGGCTGTGGTGTCATGCTGTGCAGTGGTGGGGTGTTGACCCTAGGCAGACTCCCCCACAGAGCTGCCCTGCTCCAGGCTCTGAAGTCAGAGTTCCAGGTGCCCTTCCACTCCTGCTGGGGGAGGTAGGTGGCTCCAAGGGGGGCAGAGGCAGTTGCCCTGTTCCCAGACAGCCCCTCCCTGCCACCAGCAGGGTCAGACAATCCCCCTCCCCCACCAGCTTACAACTTTCCAACTTGGAGGCAGTTAGCAGATGGAGTTTGGACAGGACTGGCCTGGTCCCAAGAAAGGGCCAGGGGTTTTCCTCCCTCCACCCACCCTCAGCACCGGCCGGCCCCTTCTTATCTGCCTGTGTCTGGCACCAGCAGCCCTCCTGGGCTGGGCAGGGCTGGGAGGCCTTATTTTCTCAATTCCCTAATCTCAGGTAAACCCCAGGGTCCACGCAGCCCCTCACCCCCTCTTTCCAGGCCCATGGGTATTGGGGGTGGGGATTGGGTTGGCTGGAGAGAACCTTGTTGCGGAGCTGGAGCGCTGCCGAGCTGCTCTCTGGCCGGGCCCTGCAGCCTGCCTTCTGCGCTAAGTCCCAGGACCTTGCTGTGGAGAGAGGGCCTGATCCCGTCTGCCTCAGGGGTGCTCAGACCCCTTCGCTGGTTGCCATGTGGCCCTGGGCCACCCACCTCCCAGAAGGTCCTTAGAAGCCCCTGCAAAGAGGACTGGGGCTGGGATTTGGGCGGGGCGGGGCGGGGAGGGAAGCCCAGGGCCTTGCTAGTCCTGGCAGCACCCAGTTCCCTTTCTGCTTTGCAGGGAGACCCTGGGATGCTGGCTGAGCCATGCCCTGAGACCGCCGCCCTGGTGCCAGCAGCCTGAGTGCAGGGCGGGGGGCTTGCCGTGCAGGCTTAGCCAGCACCCGTGAGGGGCAGCCAGGCCCATCTCACTGCACAAGCCCGAGGTCTTGCCGGGTCTGCAGCCCCCAACTCCACGGGGCAGGGACTCTGGTGCTGCTCCCAGGCCCGGCAGCGTGTTTGGGAGCCACACTCCACCCCAGCCGCTTTGGACGGGCTGCCTTGGGCAGCGAATTTGGCCCCCTCGAGCAGCTTCCACCTGTGAAGTGGGAGGTTCTTGGACTTGCTTACTGGGCAGGGGAGGATGCAGCGAGAGCCTTGGGGTAAACAGCATGGCAAAGCCTGGCATGGAGTGAGTGCTTGGCCTGAGTAGCCGTGCTCTAAATGTGCAGACGGGGAGACTGAGGCCTCTGGCCCAGAATGTACCAGTCAGGGCCACAGCGCCCAGTGCAGGGTGTGCCTGCCCGCTCCCCACCAGCAGTGGGATCTCAGGGGCTGAGAGAACAAAGCAGAGCTGTGGCCCCAGCCCTCGCCAGCCAGAGTGCTCACAGGGGAGGCCACAGGCACCACCACCCTGGGCCCTTTCTGCCACCGAGACCCACCCATCCCTCTGGCACCCTCTCAGGGAAACCGAGGCAGAGGCAGCCTGGCCGGTGGAGTAGTGGAGGGGAGGGCAGCCACTGTGCTGACCTAAGGTGCCACCCAGCCAGGGCCTGCCCCATTCTGGACCATCTGTCCCCGAGGCCCCCAGGACTGCCCTTGTGTGGCAGGGTTGTATTATAAGGAGACATGTGGGACCAGGATGGGGCAGCGATGGAGGGAAGGATTTCTGGTCCCAGAATCAGCAGGGATGGGAGCCCGAGTGTGTGTGAGGTGCCTGCTCCCACCCCCACCCGAGGAGAGGCCATGGAGGGGTCCAGAAGGGAGAGACAGCAGCCCCCACCAGCCCTGGTGTAGGAGGAAGACATCCATCATCTGGGCTGGGCTTGGCGCCCTCCTCCCCACACCCTGGGAAATTTCCAGGCGCCTGAGACCCCTGACCTGGGGGAGGAGGAAGGAGGCCCACCCAGGGAACCCAGGCCTGATGTGGCTCCAGCTGCTGCCTTTGAGTCTGGAGCCCAGGGAGGCCTGGGGAGGGGCCACAGGGCTTGCCCCCGACTCTCCCTCCCTCAGCAGCCCCCTGCCAGGGTGGGGCTGGGCCTCGGGGGCTTCCCCTGACCCTCCCAGCTCCAACCTCCCTCCTGAGTGGCCTTGGGCACTGCCTGGCGCTCCTGAGGTTGCGTGCCCTGGCTTAGAGCACTGTGCTTCCTCCAGGTGGTGCCAGCCCGCTTGGAGGACAGGCAGGTGGGAGGGCTGCCTGGGGGTCTGGCTGCATGGGGGGGTCCATCCTGTGGGCTCCCAGCCCCAGAGGAAGGTTTCCCAGGGGCTGCCTATTCTCCCCACAGACTCAGCCTCTTCCTCCTGCAGAACCTGGGGCTCAGAGGGTCTTCAGAGACAGATGGCCCAGAAGGGGCCCGGCCAGGTGCCCCTCAGGCCATCCCTGCCCTTCTGGACTCAGCCCAGCACATGATGCCATGTGGGAGGCACAAGTGGGCTGGGGGCTCAGAGCTGGGGGAGACAGCAGGGCACATGCAGAGGATCCACATCTGCCTTGGTTCTGGCACCTTCCAGAGTGGGGGAGAGGTGGGAATTCCAGGCACGGAAGGAAGGGGTTCAAGGAGGCAGAGGGGGCCTGTGATGGCCCCCCAGGGTATGGACTTTGCCTGCATATGACTGGTTCTTTGTGTGGGAGGAACAGACTGGGGGTGGGGGGGAAGGTTGTCCAGAGAGGGGGACAGCCTGAAAGGGCAGCCAGCTGGTCTGGGGGGCAGAGCTCATACTTTCTGGGTATGGGCATGAGGTAGGGGCCCAGGACAGCAGGGGCTGGCCCCAGGGAGGGGGCCCCCACAGAGCTGGGGAGCCAGGGTTGGACTTGCTGGCTGGCAGGCCCACGAGGGCATCCTGACCTAGCCCCACTGTGAACTGGGTGACTGCCCTGTCCTCACCCTCCTCAGGGTGGGGTGAGCCCTGCCCCTGGGGGCCACACGAAGGACCACAGGGAAAAGGTTCCCTCAGCGACACCGGGGAGTCCCTGCAAATCCATAAGGCAGCCCTGTGGAAATGCCATCCCCGGCCCCCAGGGACACGGATACACTAATGGCCCGTCAGCTGGGCAGCTAGGGCAAGGAGACAGCACCCCAGGGGAGGAACTGCAGCCCAGCCTGTCAGCGGGCCGAGGAGGGCAGCAGAGACCTGCTGGGGCCCAGTGGGAGGGGCTGGTCCTATGGGGGTGCTGAGGGGGCAGCCCACCCTGGGCCTGGTGTGAGGGGTGTGTCCTGAGACCCTCACAGCTTGGTGTCCTGGCCCTCCTGGGCAGCACAGGGGTCTCGTCTGCTCCCCTCCAGTCCTGGTTGACCTTGCACAGCCTTGGCCTTCCTGGGGATTCCCGGGTGGGGGGTTCCCAGGCACACATCCCCTGACTGGGTGCCGGGGAATTTTCTCCCTCCCCGGACAGGAAGACCCCGTTCCCTTAGTCACCTTGTGAAATGAGAGCCCTGCCCTGCCCTCCTGGGTCTCGGTTTCACTCTGAAAGGTCGGGCCCTGCTCTTGCTCTGCACACATTGCAGGGTGGGGGCATCCGAGGGCTGAAGAGCATCCATCCAGCTCCAGCTGGAGCTCCTGACAGACCTGGCGCAGGAGCCGCCCCAGACCCCCCGAATCTGCACCAAGATGCCCCAGAGTCAGCCACGCTCGCCGCAGGCAGCCTTGGCTGTGCCCCCCTCCCCCTGCCACCCATTGGAGACAGCTGGGCGGGGTGGCTAAGGATGGGGCCGAGGAGGAAGGCGGGGTGCCCCCACCAGGCTGCTCACACCGTGCCTTCTATGGGCATGAGGTGGAGAAGCACAGAGTCCAGGGCTGGGCGCGACGCTGTGGGAGGGGCCGTTTCCGAGCCAGGCACAGCTGTTGCCCGATCTCCCTGCTGTGTGTACCCAGTAGCCTGTCTCCCCGCAAAGGACAGGCAGCCCTCACAGGGCTCTCACACACCCTGGCCAGGGCGTCCTCCGACCCCTCCCTGGGGGGCAGGCCCCATGGAGCCCCTCTGAGGGGAAGTGTGGCCCCCACAGCCCCAGCTGGCACGTGCACACTGACCCAGCCCCTACCAGCTATGGCCCCTGCTTAGCCTCTGCTCCACCCTGACACGCGGGTACCCTCAGCAGCCCCCCTGCATCGGCACCCAAATGGGATTTGGCCCCAGGAAGGCTGAGGTGCACCTAGCCTTCTGCCTCCCCAGCCCTCCTGCACCCCCAGACATCTCTGCCATCTCTGTTAGAGCTGAGAAGCACTTCATCTCTTGGCCACTAGCCACAAGCACAGGAGCCACGGCCAGAATCCACTTTGCAAGACAGCCCAGTGGCTACTCAGGCAGGGCCTGCACTGCACCCTGAGGCAGAGCCCGGAGGTCACCCTCTCCTGGGCAGCCGGCTGCCGCTTGGGGCACAACAGCGTGTGCTCTAAGCCTCTCTGCTCATGTCTGGCCAGTGTGGCACTGGGCACCATCCCTTCCCCACACTCGGCAGCGGCCCCCACTGTCCAGTTCCTGGGCCTCCATCCCCACCCCAGGCTCCCCCACCCCCAACCATGAGCACGTCCCCCTGTGCCCCTCAAAGCCCTGCCCAGCCCCAAGCTCTGACCATGCCCATCTCTTCTGGGGCCTGCACCTGGGGCAACTCGGGCCCTCATGGCGTGGCTCAGCCTGGATGCCTGGATGCCTGCCTGGGGACAGCTCTCCTCACCAGGGATCCTTTCCAATGACCCCAGCCCAGGGTTAGGCGCCCAGTAGCTCCACGGTGCGCAGCTGCCTCCTGAGAGGGCCTCCAGCCACCCAGTTTTTCCGTCCAGCTCTGGCTGAGGCAGTATATGGCCCCTTTTGCAGACAATCCGCACACAGCTTCTGCCCATGCACCACTCATGTCCCCCCCTCGACCAGCAACACAGAGCCTGGCACTCAGCATGGCACCTGCCAGGATCCCAGGTGGTCTCCATCGCCACAGGCTGTCCCTGTGAGACAGGCCTATGGCGGCGGCCAGGGGCCCACGGTCCTTGCCAGCCCCACCTCTCCTCTTCCCTTAGCCCCCTTAGCTCTGGCCTCCCTGCTGAAGGCCCCACTCTCCTCCCCAGCTGTCCAGGCCATGTCCTGGGGCCACCCCTCCTTGTCCTGGGCTTAGGATACCATGTGCTCACAGAGGAAACTTGCTGCCCAGTGACTCCATGCTGCAGAGGCAGACAGGGACATCCACAGTCACGGTGAGAAGGGGCCCCAAGAAGACTCCCGGCCACCTGTCTGCTGGCCCCCTGACTTCCCCCACTGGGGAGCCAATCTCCGTGGTAAGAACTGCCCTTGGCGCACACTCGGAACAAGGCGCAGAGCGCTGGGTGTTGCCGCAGACACTTACCCTAGCAACTCTTCCTGCTCCTCAGAGCCGGGGTCGTTTGGAGCCTCCGCCATCAGCCTGGAGTCTGGGCCCCACAGGGTGCTGGGCCTGATTCCGGGTGTGGGTATGCGGGCTGTGGCCCTCGGTGCTTCCTGGGGTGGCAGGCCCGGGGCCCCCACCTCCAGCTGGGTTTCACTTCCTCCTTCTGGCTGCAGGTTGGGGTTTGGAACCTACAGGCACTTGGGCTGGGGTGTTGTTTTTTAATCTGTTGCTGCAAGAGGAGAGAAAAAAACCAAAAAACCAAACCACGCATCAGGAAGCATTAAGCAAGTTGCAGGGCCTGGGGTGACAGGGAAGGGCGAGGGCAGAGGTGGGGCCAGGCAGTTCCGCACAGCTCTTGGGGGGCCCCCACGCAGCAGCCCTGGCTGCCACGTTCACTTGTGAGCGGCGGGTTCTCCTGCAGCATCACCTTAATGTTCTGGCCTCCTCAGAGGGAGTCTCCCCAGAGGCCCGTCTTCTGCATGTGCCCACAGAACCTGGCAGAACGTTGACTCAGCACCTCTGGGCCATGGCGTTGGGCACCCTCGGTGGCTGCTGGGGCCCTGCACGAAGTGCTCCCATGTCCTACACATCTGGCATCTTGTCCTGCGCTGTCTGGTGCTCTTTTCCTATTCTGAGCCACTGGGCAGCTGTCTGGTCTCTCAGGGGCTCTCCTGGCCAGCGTTGGCAGGACGCAGGACTGGATTGGGGCTGTTTCTGCCCTTCGCTGTCCCCCGCTGTGGAGGGTAGCCGGACAGGCGTGCTGGGGGCATGAGGAGAGATGGCGGCTGTGGGCCCAGACTCCAAAGCTTGGGGGCTGGGGCTGTGGCATTAATGGACCAAACTGGGGCAGCCACAGAGCAGATAGAGGCTGCCCTGGCCGAATCCCTCAGCCTGGGGAGGGCGGGAAGGAGTGAGTCCCAGTGCCATCTTGCCAAGCCCTGGCCAGTGGGCAGACCTGGGGAATCCAACCGGAAAGGACTTGCAGGGGTCCCAAGGCAAAGAGAGCAGGAGAGAGGCCCAGGTGAGGGGAAGGCTGTAGGTCCCAGAGGTGTCACCCATGAGGGTGGGGGCCCAACTGATGGATCCCCCCACTTGGGAGGCAGCAAAGCCCCCACCTGCCCACACACACCAAGAAGGGGTGAGCAAAGGCTTGAGGGAGGAAGGGATTCCTTCCCCAGCAGGTGTTGGGCAGCCCCGGCCTGCTTCCTCTCCGCCCTCCTCCCTGTCCCCTCCCCAAGAGCCCCCTTGGGGCCTGGCTGGCAGAGCAGAGGCACGGGCGAGTCCAGCTGTTCTCAGCCTGCATCTGAGACCATCCTGCGATGGCTCCCCTTGGGTTGCAGTTGTCTCACCGCCAGGCCAGGTCCATTCTCACGGGGAGGCCCAGGCCCCTGCATCCTGCTAGCCACCCCTGCAGGGGCCTTGTCAGCAGTTGTCATGCCTGGGCCCACCACCCTTTGGGTCCTTCCTGTGGCCTGCAGAAGGTCCCAACCTCCTGGCTGAGAAGCTTGGGCCATGCCAGGAAGAGAGAAGGCAGATGGCGCTGGGCATCCTATCCTGTCCTGAAAGTCCCGAAAGTTACTACCTGAAGGGTGGGCCAGCTGCCTCGTTTTCAGGGGCCAGAGCAAAACAAAAATGCAAGGCCCTCTGGTTCAAAAACTAAGAATTTCAGGGGGGAGACACAGAGCATGAAAGCAAACTCTGGGCCCTCCAGGCCCACGTCTGCCTGAGGATACAATCCAATCCAAAGGCCTGGGGTCAAGGACCCGGTGTGACCTGCCCTGACCTACCCCAGGGCCCTCTGCCTGTCCCCATCCTCCAAGGCCTGGGGCAGGGCCTGGGCCCCCTGTTATTCATATCTTGAATCCCTAACCCCCAGGACCTCAGAATGTGACCGTATTTGGAAACAGGGTTGTTGCAGACAGCGTTGGTTAAGATGAGGTCATGGTGCATCGGTGGCGGGGGGGAAGCCCAGTCCAGTACCACGGGTGTCCTTATAGAAAGAGGAAATGTGGACACAGACACGCACACAGGAAGGACACCACATGACAATGAAGGCAGGGATTGGGGTGATGCCTCTAGCAGCCAAGGGACACCAGAGATGGTCAGCAAACCCCCAGATACTGGAGAGAGGCCTTCAACAGGTTCTTCCTCAGAGCCTTGGAAGGAGCCAATCCTGCCAACACCTGGCCCCCAGAAGTGTGAGATGCATGTGTGTTGTTTACACCACCCAGATTGTCGTGCCTAGTTATGGCCCCCACAGGACACCAGTGCAGCCCCCCACTGTGGGCCAGCACCTTCCAGGGCCCCAGAGTGGGGAGAGCCCTTCCCTGCCCTCTAGGAACACCAGGGTTATGAAATAGGCCACACTCGGGAGGCTCTGAGGACTCTGGGAGGGCCCTGCAGGGTGCTGTGGGGGCCCAGATGCAGCCACCCCTCCCCCGGCCCCTCTACCTTCCCAGCAGACAAGCGCCCTCACCTCCTGCGCCACAGAGGGAAGGGAAGCCGGGGAGCAGTGTGTCTCTCCTGCCCTTGTGCGCCCAGCTTGGAGGAGGTGCACTTGGCTCTGCCTGAGGCCCCACGCTTCCTGAGCACCTCCCAGATTCCAGGGCCATCTGCTGCCCCTCCACCCTCCTCCCACACATCCATCGTGATGTGCATGTGCTCAAACCACTCACACCTTTACAAACAAACACCCTCCTGCCCCTCCCGGCGAGCTCCTGCCTCCAGCCTGGACCAGCAGCGTGGGCAAGGGGCAGCATTCCTGGTGGGGACCATGTGGGCAGCCCGTGGGCATATGAGAGTGTGTGGTCCCCACTGGGCGGCAGGTTAAATAGGGACAGACCCTTCTGAAGACCTAAGAGTCTACCCAAGAGTCAGACACGTAATCATTTGTTCACTTGTTATCATTCACTCCTGAAACTCTAATGGAGACGTGTGGAGGGCAGGACCTTGTCTCGTCCATTGTCGTGTCTCCAAATCTGGTGCAGGGTCTAACAAGCAGCGTAGGCACAAGTGAACCACTGAGTCAGGCAATGAGTTAGTTGGATGCCGAGACAGAGCAACTGAGAGCACTGGGTTCTGCCAGAAGATGGGCCTGAGGGACCTATGCCAGGCGGGCAGGGGCTGAGAGACCACAGGAGGGATGCCTGGGCGCTGCAGGAGGAGCTTGAGGGCTCCCTGGGCCGCCACCTCTGTGGGGCTTCAACACTCTCCCTGGTGCTGAGCAGAGGGTGGGCTGTGCCCGAGTACAGCGGTGAGGGCAGGGAGGGGTGTGGAGAGAGGCAGGGGCTCCAGGAGCCCACGGGGAGACAGAGCAGCCCTCCAGGGGGCCAGAGGCCAGGGGTCAGCCCCCAGCATGAGGCCCGGGTCCCAGCCAGTGAGCCAGGCTGGAGCATCCACACGGAAGGCGAGCAGAGAGGAAAACAGACTGGGGGTGCTGTGGTTTGAGCATCTATAGCCCCCAAAATTCAGCTGTCAGCACCACAGGCCCAGCATAATGGTATTAAGAGGCAGGGCTTCTAGGAAACTACTAAGTATCGAGGGCTCTGCCTCACCCTCAGGGATCAGGGCAGTAACCTCATGAAAGGGCTGGAGGGACCTGGCTGGGCAGTCTCTGAGCTCCTGGCCCCTGCCGTGTGCGGACACAACAGCAAGACGCCTGGGGAAGCAGAGTCTCTCACCAGACACCGAGGCTGCAGCATGTTGACCACAGACTTCCAGCCTCTAGAACTGAGAGAAAATAAATTTCTGTTCTTTATAAACTCCTAATCTCAGGTATTTTGTTACAGCAGCACAAATGGACAGAGACAGAGGGGACAATAGGACCTCTTCTGGATGCGTTGGCTCTGTGCTGCTGGTGGGATATTGGGGGCTGTCCACAGGCCAGTGGGGGCCAAGGGCCTGGGGAGGACATACCTGAGGTCAAAGGGTGTGCCTTGGTGGCCTCAAAGTCCAGGTAGGATGGGTCCCCCAGGGAGGGCAGTGTAAGGACCTCATGCTCGGTGGCTGGTGTGGACTAGACGGGACAATGGGTAAGGCTGAGTTCCAGAAGGGAGCAGCCAGTAGGCTGGACAGATGGAGCCAGGGAGGACACAGCATGTCTGATTTGGCCATGGCATCCTCAGTAACCTTGGCTGGAACAGTGGCGGCAGGACCGCTGGGGCCCAAAGCCAGCCTGCAGAGGTCTGAGCAGGCCCCAGCCACCAGCACGGAGGCAGGGTCACCACTGGCCAGGCCGTCAGGCATCAGCAGTGTGGCTCTTCCAGGGGGGCAAGATGGGCCAGGGGGTGGGCAGGGCTGCACCTGGGGTGGGGGAGCCACACCTCAGGCCATGCCCTTGGTGGGACAAAGCCCCAGGAAGAGTAGGCACAGCCAAGGGCCTGCAGAGGGGAGGGAGGGCATGGCAGGAAGACACAGGGAAGGGTGAACTGAGGGTCCACATGGGCTGGAGAGAAACAGTTGGCCTTGGGGACCATAACACACTGAGTCTGTAACCCACACATCCACACGTTGATGCCCCCCTACCCCTAGGACCTTGGAATGTGACTATATTTAGAGATAGAGCCTTTAAAGAAGTAATTAAGTTAAAATGAGGTCACTAGGGTGGGCCCTAGTGCCACAGGACTATTGTCCTTATAAGAAGAGGAGATCAGGACACAGACACGCACAGGAACAACCATGTGAGGACACAGGGAGAAGACGCCATCTGCAAGCCAAGGAGAGAGGCCTCAGGAGGAACCAGCCCTGCGACACCTTGATCTCAGCCTTCCAGCCTCCAGGACTGTAGAGAACCAAGTTCTGTTGTTGAAGAGGCCAGCGGGGGTTGTGTCAGTCAGGGAAGGAGGGCAGCTGCTGCAACAAACAGCCCCAGAGGCTGAGCAACGCAGATGCCTCATTCTTATCACAGGCGGTCTCAGGCTGGGGGCTGGGTAAGTGGCACTGCTGCAGTCGTCCTGGGACCCGAGGCTCCTCCTCCCTGAGGACCTGAGTCCTGGCCCGTCCTCTGTGTCCAGCTGGCAGGGCGGAGGCTGCAGGGGCCCGGCCTGAATGCACAGGTACAGCTGTCTGCAAGGTGTGTGCCCCAGTGCAAAAGGAAGCAGTGTGAGGGGGGCCAGGGCTCCGCCACATGGCCTAGGAGACCGGAGGCCGGGGGAGAGGCCGGGGAGGGAGGCGGCTGGGCCGCAGCACACGGAGCTGGATGGGACCCCACACGGGGGCTTTTCCCTCTCGAATCACGCCTGTGGGCGCACACAGATGCTAGGCGGGTTGCCACGGGGAGCAAGGCCATGCATGGTGGCAAGCTGGGAATCCAGCCTGAGCCCTGATGGGGACAGAGGAAACTGCGAGGGGAAGGACAGCGCAGACGTTCGGAGAGCTGTGGCGCGACCCGGCTAGCACAGAGTCAGGGTGGGGGCATCGGCAATGAGAGACGAGGGGTGATTGGGAGGTGGGGGTGGCAGAGACCAGGATGGGGGAGCCCCTGCGGCGCCTGTGGTCATCCAGGGGCCAAGGTACTTTCAGGAGGGCAGGAAGCAGCCAGAGGAAGGAGAAGGGCGCTGTGTGCTTGTGCGCTGGGCTGAGCGGTGGCCAGTGTCCACACACAGTGTGGGGCAGCTGGACAGCGACACGCACACGCCTGTCCTCACCCGAGGGCCCTCACCCTGCGCACCAGGTCCCGACTTCGTGGCGTTTGCCTACCAGTGGGGGAGGTGGGCTGCAAACAAATGAACAAGCCAGTCAGTGGCAACTCCAGGAAGTGCCCGGAGAGCGACAGGGATGGGTAACAAGTGAGGAACAGGCTCTCGAAAGGCCTCTCAGGGGAGGTGACTGCCTGGGACCCTGAGGGGTGAGAAGGAGGCAGCCACAGGGAGGCTTGGAGGACCTTGCAGGCCTGGGGCCCGGCCACCCTGGGGGTGACTCCTGGCAGCTGGGTGGTCCGAGGGCGGAGCCAGGCCCTGCTCTGGTGGTCCTACAGAGAGGCACCCCCAAGCGCTCTCTGATGGCCTGGCCAGCCGGGTAAACGGGGCTGGGGCCAAGCACCGACACCGGTGGAGCTGGGCTGAGCTGCAGCGACAGCGCAACCGCCTGGCCCCAGGGCTGCCTGGCAAGGAAGAGTGAGTGGGGGCGGGTGAGGCCCTGGGGCAGTGCCCGACAGGGCTCCCCAAGGGTATCCAGAGTCAGGCATTGACCGGCGAAGGCGGGTCTGGGTGCAGACAGAGCAGGTGCTTGGGAACCAAAGAGGACCAGAGCTGAACAGGCACTGAGTGAGGCTCTGTCCCCCTCGGGGCTCCCACTCCAGGGCAGGGTGGGTGGAGGTGGAGGTCGGAGCAGGCGTGCTCAGCACCCGCCCGCCAGGATCCTCTGCCCCTGCTGCAGAACTGGCTCTCTGGACCCTCTGGAGCTCCCCCAGGAGCTGGCCACACCCCCAGTGCTGGAGGGCGCCCTCCGTCCCAGGCCCACCCACGTCTCCCACACTCTCCGGGCGCCTTTCCGCCCACGTCCCAGCCCTCTGATGTCCTCCCCATCAACTTCGGTTGTTTTTCATGTCATCTATTTTTGCTGTTGCTTAAGAATTTTGTTGTTTTAACATTGGAAGGAAAGTTTAACTTCTGGTGAAATGATTTCAAGCTTGCAGAGAAGTTTCAGGAATAGGAATAGTGCCGAGTGCACCTGCACAGCCTTCAGCACACAGAGTGTTGGCCTTGTCATCTGCTGCTCTGCCTCTCTGTCTCTCTGTGTCTCTGTCTCTCTGTGTCTCTGTGTCTCTGTCTCTCTGCCTCTCTGTCTCTCTGCCTCTCTGTCTCTCTGTGTCTCTGTCTCTCTGTCTCTGTCTCTCTGTCTCTCTGCCTCTCTGCGTCTCCGTCTCTCTGCGTCTCTGTCTCTCTGCGTCTCTGTCTCTTTGCCTCTCTGTCTCTGTGTCTCTTTGTCTCTCTGCCTCTCTGTCTCTCTGCCTCTCTCTGTCTCTCTGCCTCTCTCTGTCTCTCTGTCTCTTTGTCTCTCTCTGTCCCTCTCCCCTCCCCGCCTTCACTCCTGCACACTTCATGGTCTATTTCCTAAAATGCAGACGTTCTCCTGCCCCAGCCCAGCACATCACCTTCAACACACCTGGCGCTGAAGCACCACTCCCATCTAATCTGCCAGTCCTGCCCCTGAGGCCTGCTTCTGTCAGAGTTCTTTGCTTTTGTTTTGACCACTCAGGTACTTAGGGAGATATTCCGGCTCTCCTGGTGCGCTTCCTGCGCTTCCTGCCCCCCCTGCACGCAGTGCTTCCCCCGGGAGGAGGGTCTCAGAGAGCAGGACTGGGGCTGGGTGTGCTCTTCCCTGCTGCGGTGTCTGGTGCAGACACGCACACACCTGCACCTGCCCAGCACCAGCCCCGCCCCCACCCCCCGCCAGCCCTGCGTGGCCCACAGGGTGCCCCAGCCCTGCTGCGCTGCCCCAGCAGTCTCCCACCGCTCCCTCCCGACCAGACCAGAGCCACCCGGGCCTCTGCTGCTCCCCGCCCCAGCCTTGCCACCCTGCTGCCTGCTGAGGCCTTTCCAGAAGGCAGAGCTGCCCGTGTCGTGCGCTGGCCCGTCGAGCCCCCACTGCCTCCTTTGCTGCATTCCTTCCTTCCTTCACTCATCAGGAAAGGTAACAAAGCCCCGAAGCCCAAGTGTCCAGCCCAGGAATTGTAACACTGCCCCACTCACCTCAGCTCAGGTGCCTCTACCCCAAGACACCCTGACACCCCCCAGAACCACCATCTGGAATTTTGTTTGATATTTCCTTGCTTGGAGGAAAAAAAGGCAGTTTTCCCACGTACTGCATCTGGCTAAGCCTGGTAGAGCGGAGCCCTGCCGCAGGGAGCCAGGTCTGGGTGCACAGTGAGGCCCCACTGCGGCTGGTGCTCAGGCCACACCACAGTCTGCTCCTTGAATTCACCGTCTGTGCTGCCTGTCAGGTCTGCACGGGACGCAGCTCGGCCCGGAGCATGCCGTCCCTCACACTCCAGCTCCCTGGATACTCAGTACCCCACCCCAGGCCGGTCATGGGCCCCACTTCTCTGTGTCTCCCCTGGCCCTGCCCCAAGCGCTCAGCCTGCCACCTGCAGTGAGTGGCCCAGGGGCCTGGCCGGGACTCTGGGCAGGAGCCGGAGCAGGTAGCTAGGGCACCTGGCAAAAAGGCCAGGGTGGGGGTATGACAAGGCTGGGGTGCCAGCTGCAGGTCCCTGAGCTGTGGAGAGGAGCAGACCCGATCCCAGGGCGGGAGGGGGGTGGAGGCTGGGGACTGGAGCCAGCTGTACACCATGAAGGCCATCCTGGGCGCCAGACATCAGTCCCTCGAGGCAGCCCAAGGCTGAACTGCAGCTGCCCTTCCTGCCTCCGGCCCCACAGATCAATCACGAGGACCTCCGGAGGGCAAGGACAGGGCTGGCGTCCTCCCCACCACAGATCTGAGCCGAGCCGCCGTGGCAGCCCCTATGTTGTCCTTCACAGAGGGGCTGATAGCCCGGCCTTGCTGTGACGGGCCTCCCCGGGGCCTGTCGGGAACATGTCCTTGATGGTGCAGTGGGGCTGGGGTCTCAGGCTGAGCGGAAACAAGGCCCAAGATCCCATGGGGCCCAGTGTGGGGCCAGGTTGGGCCTGGTACTAGACCCGCGCAGGAACGTGAACCGCAGCTGCTGCTGGTGGGCACAAATGCCCTTGGGAGGACCCCCATAAGCCCCTGGGGGGAATCTGGAGTCTGAGGCAGCTGGGTAGTCCAGAGCCCAGCTCCAAAGCGAGTGCCTGAGCTGGCCCAGTGCTCTGCATCCCCGGCTTGGTGGCAGTAAGGAACAGGGTGAGGTGTGCCAGCCCCAACCTCCATGCTGGCCCCCAGCCCAGCACTGCCAGCCAGGTCCCTCCTCGCGACTCTAGCCTCAGTGTCCAGGGCAGGGGCAGATGTGGCAATGCAGGGAGGCCCCAGGGCAGGGCAGCCCAGGGAGCATGAGGATGTGGGGGTGGCACGTGGGCAGCAGCCTGGGATGCAGTGGAGTCAGCTTGGCTCCCTGCCTCCAGCCTCAGGCTGGGTTTCTGAGGAGGGGCCATCTGGCAGGAACGGGGGCTGCCCGCTGCACCAGGGGCTGGACTTGTGTCACAGCACGGGTCTCTGTGGAGCCCGTGGAGGGTCTTCGGATGATTGTGCAAATGGAGCGATGAGCTCATCCTGGGGGCTCCTGCTCACATCTGACCCACCCCTGCGGCCGTCTCCCTCCAGGCCCTGCAGTGTTGGATATGCCTGGGGCGAGCCCTGGCGTTCCTGGGGCCTGACCACCGACACACCAACCAGCCCACCGTGGGCCTTCCTGGGCTCGCCTGGAGTCCCCGGCGGCCGCCCACACCGCAGGCTGCGGGGCCTGGAGCGTGGCAGTGAGGAGGTGGCCTGTGAGGGGCCACGCAGGGGCAGAACCAGGCCAGACCAGTCACGGGGATCCGCATCTTTATTGACGGTGGAAGTGGGGCCGGGCCTCCCTGCCTCCCCCGCCTGTTCCGCTGGGCTGCGCCGGGGCCGGCAGGGGCGTCCGCCTAGGACTCGGACTCGAACATCTTCTTCCGGCCTTCCATGCCGGACTTCTCCTCGATGTTCTTCCTCCAGTCGCCCACGTCGCGCAGGTCCCGCTCCTGGGGGCCGGGAGAGGACTCAGCCCGCCCACCCCACGCACCCGGGTCCAGCCACCCTCAGCCGCCGTTTGCCCCGTACACAGGCGGCGCGGCACCCCCGCCACCCCGTCGGGCTCCAGGGGCGCCGCGGTCCTGCCGTGGGGCGTGCGCACCTTCTCCGTGTCCTCCTTCTTGACCTGCTTCAGGTTGGCCCGCAGGTCCATGCACACCTTGTGCTTGGAGCCCAGCAGGGCTTTGAGCATGGCGTCGGCCGACATGCGCACCCTCCGCAGTGGGGGCCTCTTGAACTTGCCTCGAAGATCGAACAGCTTCTGGTTCATGTCCTCCAGCTGCAGAGAGGGAGCCATGGGCGCCCAGGTGCCGGGCGCCCCCCCGTGCCCCCACCTGCCCCGCGCCCCTCACCTCTTTGCCGCTCTTCTGCACCTTCACCTCCATGTCATACTTCTCCTCCTCGGCGGCATCGATCTTGGCGTGCAGCTGCTTGCAGAGCTCCTGGGGGGGGGGGGCGCAGTAGGGGGGGGGGGCTGTCCCCACACCAGGCAGCCGCTCTCGCCCACCCCTGCCCTGACCTCCCGCTTGCCCTCCGGCCAAGTGGGGAGACAGAGGAGGCAGGCAGGGCCGCGGGGGTGGTGGCGGGGCTGGGTCGGTACCTGCACCTCTGCCATGGAGCCTGGGATGTGCAGCGGGGGGCAGTGCTCCGCCAGGTAGTTCTGCTTCTCTGCTTCCCGGCGGCTCTCTTCCTTCTCCAGCTCCGTGGCTGCGATTTGCAGCATCAGGCTCTGCAGCGGGGCGCGTGGTAAGGAGCTGCACCCGCCCCTGCAGACCTGCCCGCAGCCCTCCTGGAGCCCATGCCTACCTTCAGGTGCTGTCTGCGGGCCGTGATGGCCCTGTTGCGCTTCTGCGGTGGCGGGGGAGAGGGCAAACTCAGGGCCGCCTGGCCTGGGTCGCCCCCCCACACCCTCCGTGCTCCCCACCCAGGTCAGGGGCTTCTGCCTGGCCCCAGCCTTGCTGCAGGGACACGATGCTTTGTGGTGGGTGGCACTTTGCCCAGGTGACACATCAAGTTGGAAGGACTGGGGCTGGGGGCCGCAGGGGCAGTGGGTGGGGACTGTGAGGTGAGGGCCTGAGGTGCAGAAATCAGGAAGAAGAAGCGACTCGTCCGTGACCAGGCCACAGCCCCACTTCCCGGCCCCACAGGCCCCAGATGGCCACATCCTCTTTCAGCAGTGTCTTGGCAGGTGGGTGGGACACTTTTATGGTGGGGGGCTGGGCCATCTTCCCTGGGCCTCAGGGCTTTGAGGCTCTGACCTCTGACATCTGACCTAAGCCGAGTAAGGGGAGTCCCATCCCTGTTGTGTTTCCTGCCCCCCAGGCAGGTACTCACCTCCTCACTGTCCCAGGAGGGAGGACAAGGGGAGGAGGGGAGAGAGAAGAGAGAGGTTAGGGCTGGCGGGGCACAGACGGGCTGTGTGAGGGGCTGCTGCGGGGAGGGGCCGTGGGGGCACCGCCAGGGACCACTTACTC
The DNA here is from genome assembly GCA_023783475.1 of Daubentonia madagascariensis. Classification (NCBI taxonomy): domain Eukaryota; kingdom Metazoa; phylum Chordata; class Mammalia; order Primates; family Daubentoniidae; genus Daubentonia; species Daubentonia madagascariensis. The sequence continues at coordinate 45,947 of JAKFHU010002686.1, forward strand.
TCCCATCCTGAGGTCCTGAGCTGAGAGCCTGTGGGGAGAGAAAGGCAGAGGTGTTGGCCCGGCCGTTGCACCCGACGCCAGCACCCGCGGGTGGTGAGGGGTGCGGGCCTCTTGCTGACCAGACCCTGGCCTGCCCCCACCTCTGACCTCCTGCAAGGGCGATGTCTTGGAATTTCCTGGGGGTGAGAAGTAAGAGGAGATAGTGTTCCCAAAATGTCCCGGGCGGGGCCTGAGGAGCTGCAGCTGTCCCCGAGGGAGGGAGGGATGGGCCATCGCAGGTGGCCACCACAGGACGCTGTTATTTTTAACTCTGCTCCTTTGGCTTCGGGCCTAAGTGCGTGTAAGAAAATCACTCCCCACTTTGGCCTGGGGGCTCAGGTCCTAGGGTTGCTTGACGCAAAAACTCTCCTTCCAGGGTCCCCAGGAGTGAGGCCTGGTCATGAGGTACATGCCCAGGACCCTGGCCCATCCCAACCAGTACCCCAGCATCTCCTTCTCTCTCCAGCTCCCTGGAAGCCCCCAGAGAGGGCTTCTGGCAGCAGGCCCCAGGCCCCCAGGCCCCCAAGCCCCTTGCCCCAGGAAGTCCCTCTCGAGCTAGGTGGAGCACTGCCCCGTCCCCGGCCTCAGCAGGCCAGGCCGGGCCTCACCTAGAGTCTGGGCAGCAGTGCTGGGAGCGAGGTCAGACCGGCAGTGGCGAGCTGGGCTGGTGGGCCCAGGGGGAGGGGTATAAATGGCCTCCCCCAGGCTGGGCCTCTGCTCAGAAAGGGCATGGAGCCCTCCCCAGACCAATGGGGGCACAGACAGCCGAGAGGCCTCCCCACCTGCCCAGGCTGCCTGGCTGGCCGCGTGCTGCCATCCAGGCCAAGAAGTCTTGGGGGGAGGGGGGTGGTAGGGTTGCTCTATTTAGAGATCAGTGACAAGTCCGAGATGCCTCCCTTGTTCTTGCAAGGAGCCCGAGGACAGCTGCGCGTGGCTCTGTACGTGGGCCTTGTTGAGGCACACGGCTCAGGGCTCAGAGAAGGTCACTCCTCGAGGCCCCATCTAAGTCAGAGTCCAGTCTACTCTCCCGGTTTGGCCCACCCGCCTCCCTTGCTGCTCCTGGGGACAGCAGCAGCCTCTCCCTGCTGGGCCCCTGCAACCAACTGTCCCGCACATGGTCGGCCCGGGAAAGCTCCTCAGGCACAAGCTGGTGCCTCCCTGTCTGCAAGCCCGGCTCCTGAGTAAGGCCCGGACCTCTGAATAGAGCCTCCTGGGCCTGCTGCAGCGTGAACCTGCCCTCCCGCCTGTGGAGCAGGAACAGGAGTGGGGGGCCAGCCTGCCCTGAATGCCCTGCCACAGTGCCCTTCACCCGGGCAGCTCAGGACACGTCCTTCAACCCAAGGATAGTGGCACCACCCACCTGCGAACCTCTCTCTGACCTGGGGGGGCTTAGGCCTGCCTGGCTGCCCGGGCAGGCCCAGCATTGGCCTTCTCACCCAGGCCCGGGGCCCTCACTCCCCCCGCCGACCCCCACAGGCCCCCACCCTGCAGAGGCACCCGGACCGTGACTTGGTGCTCTCCCCCAGCAGTGGGGCTCTTGGCCCCAGCTCTGCCGGCTTTGCGGCCTGCCCGTGGGGCGGATCAGAGGAGACACGCGATGCAGGAGGCTTTGGAGACGCTAAGGAAGCCCAGATGTGTGGGGACTGGGAGGTGCATCTGGCCAGGGCTGCACCCCCAAAGGCCCTGAGCGGCTTCCGAAGGTGTGCACTGCCCCCTGCTGTTCACATGAGGGAGGCCCTACAGCCCATGGTCCCCGAAGGTGTTGGGGTCCCCTTCCACCCACTGTGCCATGCCATGCCATCCGGTTCTCCAGTCCCACCTCCTGCCACTTCCCGTGTGGGTCCGGAGAGGGTTAGGATTCTTGCAGGGCCCCTCCACCCAGGGTCCAGCATGAGTCAGACACCTCAGGGCCTGGGTCCGGAGAGGAGGCCCTCCCCCACCCTTGGGAGGGACCGTTGTGCCGAGGATGGAGCCCCAGCCCTGCTGCCACATCCCCACAGGACACACAGTGGCAGGAGAAGGCATTTATTACAGTGGGCTCCCCAGGGCAGCCTGGACAAGTACCCACGGCTCAGCCTGGGGAGACTAAGGCACAGGGTGCTTTCAGGAGTGAAGCAAGGGCAGGTGCAGGCGGGGGTGCAGGGCCAGCGCATGGTCCACTTCCCTGGCAGGCTGCAGGCGGTGCCACTGGGCAATGGGCCGCCGGGCATGGGCCAGCATGTCTGCCCAGTGCTGCAGGGGCTGGCCAGAGGCACGGACGCCAAGCAGCACCTTGCCCACAGGCTCAGCCCGGAAGTGCAGGCCACGGGCCCAGACAGCCAGCACCAGGTCCACGCTCTGGGCAGAGGCAGGCCGGCAGTTCAGTGTGGGGAGAGAAAGGCTGTGGTCAGTTTGGGCCAGCACGGGGCCCTGCCCACACCTTCCTCCCAGTGGCCCACCTGGACCTGGCTGAAGGGCACGAGGAAGGTGAAGGCCTCGTTGAAGTAGGGGGTGGCAGAGCCCTTCCTGGCAGATGTCTTTCTCTTCTTCCACTTCTTCTGGTTCAGCATGAGCTGGACCTTCACGTAGGGCTCTGGGCAGGTAAGAAGGGATGCAGGGTGTCCCAGGCCTGAGGGCTGAGCACAGGGCCCCCAGCCCTCTGTCCACCAGGGCAGGCAGGAGCGGCTCTCACCTCTCAGCCCCGGACCCAGGCCCCGGGCCTCCAGCACCACCACGGACAGCCGACCTGAGCCGGGCACGTACTGGAGGGAGACCCACAGCTCCCCTGTCTGCTCGGGCTGCGGATGGCAAGGGGGCCCTCAGCGCAGGAGGGGCTGTGCTTGCCAAGCTGGGAGTCAGACCTCAGCCTCCCCAGTGGCATGTGGGGCAGGGTCCCTGCCGGCCCCACCTCAGGGCTGCAGGCTGGGCCTGGCAGTCAGTGGCTCACCTCAGTGGTGCCAGGTGGGCCCAGTTGGTACCAGTGCTCCAGGATGTGCTGCAGATCCACTGTACCCAGTGGCAGGCTGAGCGTGTCCAGTGGCTCATGCCCAGAGAAGCACTTGAAGTCCAGCAGCTGCACCTGCAGGGTGGCTCCAGGCAGCTCTGCCTGCGGGACCTGAGGGCAGCCATATGAGCCGGGCACACTGCCCTAGCCCAGGCCCTCCCAACAACCCAGCCTGGACTCACATGGAAGCAGCAAGTTTCGTCAAACATGGGGCAGAGCGTGCCTCGGTGCACCTTCGTCTCATGCCTGTGCCCAGCCTGGGTGGAGATGCTGACACGGGCATAGGGGTCCGCCGTGCCCACCGCCTTCAAGTCAGCTGCTTGCTTCAGGCCCACCCTGATCTGGGAGCCAGTGGGGTGGGCTCAGACCAGAGGCTCTCCCCTGTCAGCCCTCCACCACCCAGGGCACAGCATTTGCCCTTCACCCCTAACCCCCTCCGGAAACCCGCAGAACCTCCGGGCCTGCACAGCGGGGCCCTTCACCTCCTGGCTTCCAAAGTCATACTCCAGGGAGAGCTGCAGGCGCCCCCACTGCTGAGGCTCCCCAGGACTAGACTCCAGGTTATCCACATCCGGCTGCACCTGGGGCGGGTAGGGACAAGGGTGACACGTGCTGCTGACGCCATGCCCCCACCAGAGCCTGGGTTGGCAGGAAGCAGTTCCACAACGTGAGTCAAGCCACCCACCTCTGGCCAGGCCACCAGAAGGGCTCACAGCCTCAGCTTTGCTCTGTGAGACTGGCCAGATCTGCCCCAAACTGGTGTCCCTTGTACCACTGCCTTCCTCAAGAACCTGCTGTGGCTCCCCATGGCACACAGACAAACCTCTGTCTCTTTGCTCTGCCTCCCCTCACCTTTGCCTGCCTGCTCCCCCTGCCAGGAAGGCCCTTCCTCTGCCTACTTCTGGGTAGATCAGACTGTCTGACTGCGCTAAGCTGCCCTGAGCTCCCGAGCCTGGGCCTTGAGTTGCCCTCTCTGTGCTGAGCCAGCATGGAGCTGGGCACTGGGAGGCACCGGCGCCTGCTCCTCACCAGGTGGGTGGTGGTGGTGCTGCGGGCACTGCCCAGGCCCACAGCCTCCTTGTCTCTGGGCTCCTTCCTGTGGCGGCGGTGGCGGCAGCAGCAGATGGCACAGAGGAGGCAGGAGACGAGTATGCAAGCAGCAAGAGGGAGGACAGCAAGTGCCCAGGGGGACCCTGGGAGACAGGCGCTGAGATGTATCTGTGGATGGCCATAGCCCCTACTCGGCTGCGCCCGCCCCGCCTCCCTCGCAGGGGCCCCAAAACTCACAGGGGGTCCTAGCAACGAGGTCTGGAATGAGCCCAGGCACTGCCGTGGTGCCAGCTGGGGCTGGGGTGCTGTGGGTGTCTGGTGGGCGCCCCATCTTCCCTCTGCTGGCTTGGAGGAGACGGCCAGGGAGGCTGGGTCACCTGGGGCACGGCCCCTAGGGCCCTGCCCAGTGCCCCATCTGCCTGGCAATGGCCGGCACTAAGTCTGCCTAGGCAGGAGGCAGTCTGGGGTGGCCAGGGGTGGCCAGGGGTGAGTGTTCTGAGCGGCAGAAGTCCCCTTCTTCAGGAAGCCCCCTCCCTCCCCGCCTCTCTCTCCTGGGCCCTGGGCCCTGCCTGGGGGTCCCATCTCATTGGACTTCCATCACATCCCTTCCACACCCCTGGGGCCCGCCATAGTCTGCCAGCCACGCAGGTGGAGCATGTTCACGGAGGGCCCAGGCCCAGGAGCCGCTTGGTGAGGATGGGCTCTGCAGGGCATGGGGGGGAGGAGCGCTGGGGGGGGAGGGGTGCTGGTAGGGCAGGGCAGGAGCTCCTCTAAGCAAGCCCAGGCCCAGCTGAGGGTGTGTTCCTGGCCGGGGCACCTGGGGACCAGGCCCAGGTGGGGGCAGGCAGGGCAGGGTGGAGCCAGGAGCAGCCACAACATTCCTCCAGACTGACTCAGCGCCTCCCAGACTTGCTACCTGCCTGCCCAGCCACCCTTTGGCATATGGGTAGGAAGGAGGGCAGGAGCCCCACATCCCACCTGCCTGGGGCCTGGGACAGGAGCTCACCTGGCCAGGCTGGCTCCTCCCACTTGTGGGTGGGAAGCCAGGTTCCTACCTGGGCTGGGTGCCACCACAGGGCACACTGTGACCCTCTTGCCTGCCTCCCTCCAGGAGTAGCAGCCAGCCAGGAGTCTCAGTTCCTCCAACTTGGGGTCTCCCCCCTTTGCCCATGAGAACCTGTGACCCTTCTTGACATGTCCAATTTCAGTTCAGCCTTAAGGGCCCAGACCAGGGCCAGATCCCCTCACCCCTCACCCCTAGCCTGGTGCAGAACACGAGGAGAGAGAGAAAGGGACCCCTCACACACACACACACAGTGTCACTGCTCCACACCCCCGTGGGCTGGGGGAGGAAGTTCTAGTCCCAGAACCAACCCAAGCCCCAGTGTTCAGAGCAGGGGGCTGCAGCGCAAAGAGGGGAGGGGGTCCCCAGATCTCAGCAAACCTGCAGACCAGCCTGCCTGCCTGCCTGCCCCACAAGGCCTTCATGTACGCTGTCCCCGAGGTAGCGTGGTAGTCCCTGTCTATGTGTAAGGAGACGGAGGCTGGGAGCCCCGTTACGTGACTCCTGAGGCCAGCGTGTCCAGGAGCCCAGCCTGTCCCCAGAGCTATAGTTACAAAAGGGATGTGGAGAGCAGAGCCAGCTACTCAGGCTGCAACCTGTGCACAGGGCCCCTCCGCTCAGAGGCTGCACACTTTCTTTCTGCACTGGGCCCCGCAAATTATGGAGCTGCTCCTGGTCAGGGGTCCCCTTGGGTGAGGCGCCTGCAGGGGGAGGGTGGGTGTGCAGCAAAGCTCCCAGCCCCGGCAGCCCCTCTGCCCACTGGGGACGCGCCCAGAGGGGCTGGCATCCCACACGTGGCTGGCAGAGCGCCCCTAGTGGCGACTGACAGAATGTGCTGGCAGGAGCTTCGGAGGGTCCCGCAAGGTCCCCGGAGCAGGACTGTGCAGGCCAGATTCAAACAGGCCACGCTCCCCGTGTGGAATTTAAAGTCGACTTTTCCTTTTTGAACTATCAGAGCCTGCCTGTATTCTGGGATTAAAGTAGCTTCATTCGAGATGTTTGTGGTTGAAAACTTGGGATACGTTTTCCACGCAGAATCTCCATCTGTGCGTGTGCACGCGTGTGCGTGTGCATGTGTGTCTGTGTGTGTGCCTCTCCCCGTGCCCCTGCTTTGCCGGTGCCCTCCCCTCCTTCAGTCCAACAGGGGCAGGGAGGGGAGGGGACGGCTGCGCGGTGCTGCTGTCGGCGGGATTCCCGAGCCAGCCTGGTGAGTCTGTCCCCAGAGGACCGCGGGGCCGTGGACGCCAGCCCTGGAGGTCCCGGGAGCTGGGGGCCGCTGGCTCTGGGGAACACCCAGGCCTGGCGAGCTGCAGGGTCCCTCAGGACTGCCTGGTCCCCACGGGGTAAAGGCTCGGGCAGGCACGTGGCCACCAGGTGGCACCACCTGCTCCGCTGGACCTAGCCAGCCTGCGGCTTCTGGGGACAGTGCGCTGGAGCCCCGGGCAGGACAGACACCGAGAGGCAACACTCAGGCCCGGAGACTCTCTGTTTCCCTCCCCGCCCCAGGGACTCTGCCAACCCTCCTTGCCTGGACAGCCTCGGGCAGCTGCCCACTCCTGGGGGCAGGCGGTCCTTCCTGTTGTCTGACTTTGGTTGTCTGTCTTCTGCGGCCGTGCCAGGGAAAACCCTCTTTAGGGGTTAACACTGTTTTTTCCCAGGAAAGGGAGACAGGCGTCCTTCCCAAATCACACCCCCGACCCGCCACCCCCTCCTGGAGGCCCCCTCCCTGCAGCTCTACGAATCCAGCTTTGCTCTCCCCTTGCAGCGGGGCGGCCAGTCCCTTCCTGTGGCTGCCAACCGTTGCTCCGGCCGTTCCTTCCCCACCTAGAATGGCCCTCTGCGTCCCCAGCCTGCTCGCCCTTCAGGGCCTGTGTGAGCCCCACTTCCTCCAGGGAGACCCCAGGCACTCCAAGCCCCCAGGCCTGCTGTGACACTTTGTGCCGAGTTCCACCGTGGGTTGACCGCCCAGTCAGGAAGCCCAGCTCCCACCTGGCAGAGCGCGGGTGGCCCCCTCCCTTAGACTTCCTGTCAGCTGGTTACAGGCTTGCTGACTGGTCCCCCACCGCCAGTCTAACTGGGACTGTTGTGCCTCAGTGGAAGCAAGTGCCTGGGGGTCCCTCCTCTGGAAAAGCAGGATCCCCCGAGTACTTAGGGTGGCAGCCCCACAGGTGCACGGCGCGCTCACCTGATGCCCACCGCTTGCTGTTGCCAGCCGGCCACCAGGCCTTCCTCTCAGAGCCTGGGCACCCAGAGGCCCGCCCAACTCTTGGACAACTCTGCCTCTAGTGACTGGGAAATTCTCCGTGGGGTGGGGTGTGAGAGGCAGGGCTTCGGGGAGCCCCACCTCGGGGCCGGAACTGCTGGCCCTCAAGAGCAGGCACACTCCCTTGGGGAAGAAAGTCCCTCCTGAGGGCCAGGGGCTGGGTGTCTGGGCTCCGGCACACCTCCGGGAGTCTCTTGGGGTGCGGGTGCCTTCAGCCCAGCCAAGCTTGTAAGAAGGGGCGTGGGCCATTTGGGCTGGCCTTTGTGAGGGAAAGCAGGGGAGGCCAGGCTGGACTGGGTTTGAGCGGGTCGGGTACCCCAGGGAGGTGTGCTGAGTCGCAGGGACGTCCGGTTTGGAGGACAGCACCTTCTGCGGCTGCTGGCTCCAGTGGAACCAAGCGTGAGGAGGGTGGGCGCTGAGCGTGGGCGCTGCAGGGAGCTGCTAGCCCGAGGCCTCCCCGGGCAGTGCTGCGGGCTCTCACAGGGACCACCTCTGCTTCCAGGGTGCAGAGAGCCATCTGCAGACCATCAGAGGTGCCTTTGCCTCCCACTGGGCTGACTAAATCCCTTGAGTTCTCATCAGGGGGCCCATGAGCCAGTGGTTTGGAAGACCTCACTGCAGTCTGACCTCAGCGTCTCTTGCTTTAATTGGGCTCCCTCGTGCTGCTCTGGCCAGTTATTCTGGCCCAATCACCCTGGTCAAGTCCCTCACCTGGGCCCAACTCTGAGGAGCCTTTCCGGGCCAGGGTGTCTCTCCTAACCCCTATCTGCTGCTGGCTGGCCAGACAGGGGCTGGTTAATGCTTAACAGGAGAACCTGTTCCACCAGGGCCTGGCCGCAGGGCTGGCCAGGCAGGACTTCTGGGAGGCATAGCCCAGGCTCGAGGGTGTTTTGGCGCCCAGCAGGGGGATGTGTGGGCATGTGTGTGCACATGTGTGCCCATGCTGGTCACCAGTGGCTTCTTCTGGTGTGTTCCTTGGGCAGGAGGTGACAGGGGCCGGGACCTGCCCTGGCACAGTCTGGGGGCAACAGAGGGAAGCCTGCTGGGGGCCGGCAGGGCACTTGGGCAAGCAGGCGCCACATTAGGGAACACAGCAGGTGGGGGCTTGATGCCGGGCCCCAGAGTGCAGCTGAGCTACGTGCCCCTTGTGCAGCACTCCCCGGCGCAGCTGTGTAGGGGCTTTGTGCCTTCCCCAGGATATGGGCGCCTCCATGGCGAGACGGTGTCTGAGGTTCCTGGGCAGGAAGGAGAAAACCAAACAGAGCTGGCAGCCCGAGGCCAGCCCCACGGCCCCCGAGACGGCGGCTTGGCAGCCATCACCCCCACAGAGACCCTGGCGGGGCTTCTAGACGGGGAAGCTTCCTTTGAGGCCGCCTGGGGAATGTTTGAGGTTGGAACACATGGCAAACGCCGGCTCAGGGGAGCCGTGAGCTGCTGGCACATACACGGGAGACGTGCTGGGTCATCATGTACACTTCCCGCCCCCACTGACCCCGGCCACTGCACCCGTCTGGCTGGGGCACCCCCTTGACCTGGGGCCAGGGATGGCCGAGGAGGGGCTGCTTAGCAGGCCACTGTCCTCTATGGTTTGGTGTGTGCCGTGTCTTAGCCTGTGCATGCCCCAGCACCGTCAAGGCTTTCTTCATCCTGGGAGACTGCACCCCATCACCAGAGCACTGTGGAGGCTACACCCCATCACGTGAGCACTGCAGAGGCTGTACCCTGTCACCTGAGCACCTGGGGAGGCTGTACCCCACTGCTCTGAATATGACTGTGGTGCTAGTTCCTGGCACCGAGCTCCCCATCTTCTGAGAATCTGTGTCCGGATCCTGGGGATGTGATCCTCACTCCCTGGAGTATCTGGGTGAACACCCACTCACCTGGAAATCTGGGCCACAGGAACCCCTCACGATGGCTGGGGCTGCAGGCCCCCAGTCAGAGGGCTGAGGTTCTCTGAGACCCCTCTCCCCACGGACTGCCCAGAGGACCTGGTGGCCAGGGCCTCCGACCTCCAGAGCTTTGTGTGGGCCCCATTCACCTCGTCACAGGGTCTCTGTTCATCCGGAACCCCCCTGGCGTCAGCGTCCTTGCCCCTCGCCCGAGAAGCACCCTGAGCAGCTGTGCAGCCTTCTCCCTACACTCCCAAGCCTGGGTGTCCACTCCCTTTAGCCTGGGTCCTAGGACTCCATTCTGTCGTCACCAGCCCATACCCCACTTGTTGGACCCTCTGAATCCCCCACGGTCACATTGCACGCAGGCCCATGTGCATGGCCTAGGGCCTGGTGGCCGGTGCCCTGTTCCTGTGGCATCTCCAGGCCGTAGGAGCCCATTCGTCCTGAGTCTCTGTGCCATTCATTCCTGTGCTGGGCCCCCACCCCACTCACCTGATGTCTGGATCCCTCACCCTGTTAGTCTGAGTGTCTGAGTCTCTGTACCCCACTAGTCTGAGCATCTGAGTGACTTGCACCCCATTAGCCTGAGTATTTGGGTTCTGTACCCCACTCCACTGTAGAGTCCAGTTGTACACCCCACAATCACTTTAGCATCTCCAGCCTGGGGACCCCTCCATCCTCCAAGTGTTTGCAGACTGTTCTTGGGGCTCTGGGGCCTGTGCCCCATGGCTTGGAGAATCAAGGTGGCTTCTATCCTAGTTCAGCATTTCTGTAGCCTGAACTCTACTCACTTGAACACCAGGGTGATGGAGAAACTGGGGATGGGGTACCCCACTTGTCTGAGTATCTGGGCAACATGAACCCCCGGCACTCTGAATGTCCAGGCGCCTTGTACCCCCGACATCGGAATATCTGACCCTGTGAGACTTGGCTGTCTCCTATTCTACTCTCTGAGGGTCTGGCTGCCCAATCTCCAGTCCTCTTAGCATGGGTGCAGCTGGTACCCCACCACCCAAATTTATGAGTAATATGTGTCCCAAATCCTCAGAGGGCCTGGGTAACATCATGTGTATCTGCAAAGGTGCACCCTGGTCACCTGGGGATGGACAGGGTCTGACCCTCATTCACCTGGGTGTCTGGACCTCCCTCCGAATGTGTGGACCACTCATTTCCATCCTCCTGGTCTAGCTGTCGTCTGGACCCTCTTCCCGTGAAGGCTCAGGTCCCATGGGCCCCACTGCTCAGACTCTGGGTTCTGGGCCTTCGTTCTCTGAGTACCTGGGCAGCCTGCACCCCCCTCCTCCCAACATCCAGGGAGCAAGGACTTCAACCGTTGATCCAATGGCCCTCTGCTCCCCCATTTCCAGGGTCTCTGGGCAGCCATCTGAGCGTTGGCTGGCGTACCCCACCCCAGTCATGTTCCCTCTTCTCCAGTCACCTGAGTGTTTGGACGGCTTGTCCCCCATTCTTCAGAGCCTTTGGCAGCCTGACCTCCACTGCCTATCTCGTACATAGGCCCACGTCCCAGGTCAGGAGCCCCCGCGTGCCAGTTCCAGGTCCACTGTGTCTTTGGATGCCCGCTGCCCATTCATCACCAACGCCGCGGCCCGTGTGAGCCCGTATCCATCCTTGTCCCAGAACCTCTGTGCCCCATTCAGTGTGGCACCCGGCAGGCTGCTGCCTACCACTGGAGCCTCTGAGGGTCTGTGCCCCTGCCTTGGAGTCTGAACCCACCAGCCCAAGAACCTGGTGCTTGTGCGCGCGTGACTATGCATGGTCACGTGCTTTGGACACCACATATCCAGGTACCTGGGCAACACGTCCTCTGACTGAACATCTGGATGTTCATCTGGAATCAGGGTTCCGTGGCTTGTAACCTCTCCTGAGTGCCTGAATCACAGGTCCCCATGAGTCTGAGTATTGGGGTGTTCTGTTCCCCATTCATCAGGGTCTCTTAGCAACGTGTACCCTCAGCCACCTGCACCCCACACTTCACGTAGGCCCACATCCAGTTTGGGGGCCCCCGGGTGCCAGTTCCAAGTTCCACTGCATCTTTGGATGCCCTGAGCCCATTCACCCTTGTCTCGGGGCCTCTGTGCCCTATTCACGCGTGGCTCTGGGCAGTCTGCACCCTGTCCGCCCACGTCCCAAAGACAGTCTGTGCATTGTCACCCTGTTCCAGGAACAGCTGCCGTGCAGCCAGCAGGCACATTCCGGGGTTTGGCCGAAAGCCAACGCAAACCCTCGTACGTATAGCTGGCGCTAGCACCAAGTCGCGGCAGACGCAGGGACCAACCGAGGGGAGGGGGTGTGGAGGGGAGAGTGGGGACCCTCTGTTTCGGGGCACGTGATCAAAGCATTCCCTGTGCACATGGTGTCCTGGAGCCAGGGGGATGTCAGGGTGCGGGAGACCAGCGCCCGATGGAGGCATGTCCTGGACTGGCTGCCAGCGAGACCGGCGGTGTATGCAGGGTGGGAGGGATGTTCCAGACCCCTCCACTGCTGCCATTTCCTGCTCAGGCTGCCCCAGCCACCCACCCACTGGCCTCCTGGGCTGGGAGGGATGGGGCAACCTGGCTGTCAGACTTGTCAGCATCGGCGCAGGGCAGGGTCCAGGCCAGAGCAGTGGGGGGCAGAGGTGAGTTGCGGGTACCACCTCTGGGTGCTGCAGGCCCCGGCCCCTGCTCCGGCCCTGGCCAGGACTCTGACCCTGCGAGGGCCTGCAGGAAGACAGGCCTCTGGCGCCTGCACCCTGCCCACTCCCGCTCTGTCTCCTGGCCATGTGCTCCTTGGGGGTCACACGGGGGGTGCCCCAGCTTTCCGGAAGCCCCTGTGTGAGTAAGGAGCTGGACCCAGGGGTCGGGCATGAAGGCTGGTCAGGCTCTCTGGTGGGGTAGAGAGGACTGGTTCAGCCTCTCTGTGTGGGCTGCTTTTCTCTGGGGTATCTCTGGGAGGAGGCAGGCACTGGGCCCGACCCTGTGGGACCCCCTCTCCAGACCTGGAAGTCAGGGTCACCCCTAGATTGGAGAGCCCCGGCCCGTGGGTCCTGGTCCTGGTGCTGCGCCTGCCCTGCCCAGCCCTGGCCACTCACTCAGGACTGCAGCCCTACTCCCACACTGCCTGCCGCGCTCTCCGGACCCCCCAAGTCGGGGGCAGGCCCACAGGCAATTTGGCTTGCTGAGCGCACCTGGGTTTTTGGTGAGCTGTACAAGGAGCTCCTTTCAAACAGGTTGGGGGTCTTTGTGGGACGGCTGAGGCTTGAACCAAAGCCCTGTGGGCACTGCCTCTGCTGTGTGCAGGCCCCCGCTGCGTGGGACCCCCCCCCCCGTGTGGGCATCTTGCTGTGTGGGGATCCTGCTGTGTGGGGACCACGGGCAAGGACTGTGATGACTTACAACAGCCCCGTTCAGTGGCCCCTGGGCTCAGAGAATGAGGAAGGCGCTAGGGCGGCCCACAGGCCTCTGCCCTGACCAGGCCACAGAGGGTCCTCCCTGCAGTTCCAGCTCCAGAGGGGCCTGTGCCCCAGGCCTGAGTGTCTGGGCCCCAAGGGCTGCACGTCTGCCACCGCGGGTCCGCGGCTCAGACTTGGAGTGTCTGTGGCAGGGCCCCGGCTCAGGCCGTGCCCTCCAGCCCTGCCCAGGGGCATTCAGTGGCTGAGCCCCAGCTCCCCGGAGCTAGCGCAGGGCAGCCCAGGATCCCTGCCCGCGCCCTCGGGGCTTGTCCCAGCCTCCCGGGGGTCCTCCCCGAGGCAGCCACCGGCCCTGGGAGGGCTGACCAGGGTCGGAGCAGGCTGGGTGGGCGGCGGGGCAGAGGTGGCCGCAGTGCGGATCAGCCGGGCTCCAGGCTCCCCCTGCCGTCGGCGGGCGGCTTGGGAGGCAGCCTGACCTTGCGCTCTGCCGACCTCTGCTCCCGCCCTGCCCGGGGCCAGGCTCCGCCCGCGTCCGCCCAGCCCGGCTGGCCCTGGCAGGCGTTTGGGCGCCCCCTTCCGTGCACAGGCCTCTCGCCGGCCCCTCAGCACAGGCCGCAGCCGACCCTTCCCTTCCCAGGGGTGCCCTGGGACCCCTGACTGTCCAGGGCGTTCCTCCTGGGGCCCTCCACACAGGGACCCTCTTTCTGGACAAAAGTCTGTGTCCTGGTGGCCTGGTCTGTGCAAAAACTCTGAACTGGGGCCCTCTGAATAGCTCTCCTGCCCCCCTGGGACCCTCTCCTGCCCCTGGGAGTTCAGGCAGGGCTGGCGGGGGCCCCAGGAGGGCCGGGCCATCTTGGGGTGAGCTTTAGCTTCCTGACCTCAGCTCTCCCCTAACCCCCAGTCCAGAGGGTCATCCTAAGTCCTAGACACTGGGGCATCAGAGGCCACCGCCAAAGCCACCTGAGCAGCTAGGGGAAGGAGAAAGGATCCAGGGACACACAAAGGCCACCTTGCAGGACCCAGGAGGGGCCAGGCGGGAGACGAGCTGGGTGTCGGTGACTGGGGGAGTGGACGGCCCGGGGGGCAGATGGAGGGAGAAATGAAACCCCTTCGACAGTGACAGCCCAGCCCCAGAGGGGAGGGATGAGGACAGAGGTGTGGCTGGAGGGGAGGGTGGGGCAGAGAAGTGGGCCTAGGCCAGGAGATCCAGCAGGGCTGGTCCTGGAAGGTGTGGCGAGGACATAGGGACAGAAGGAGCCAGCTTTAGGCAACCGAGGGTGCCAGCGGGCTACCCTTCCCTGCACGCGGGTCATGAGCACCTGCCATGAACCCAGCCAGCTCCTCCCAGGAAGTGCAGGTGACTCCCCTCACCTGTGTGTGGGCACAGGCACACACAGTCACACACACACACAAGTGTGCACATGCAGACACCACACACGGACACACTGATGCCCATGTGTGCACACAATGCATGTGCACATGTGCACGTACCCATGCTCACACTCACCCACGCACACGCTTACATGCACGCACACAATGCTCTCTCTCTCCATGTCAGCCCCCAGCGTGACCCTGGAATCTCTCTCTTTGCTGTCACCCTGACTCTTCCGGCTGCCTTTTTGGGGAAAGCCCTCAGCAGCGGGTCTCAGCTACACGAACCCGCCATTCCACAGCAGCCACCAGCTCCTGTGACTCCACACTGTCCAGCTGGACAGCATTCACACAGAGATGCATCAGGTGCCACCCCAGCCACTTGGGCTGGTGAGGGCGCAGGCGGGTGCTGGCCAGGCTGCCCAGTGTCGTCTGCAGGTCTCACCGCCTCTACCTCTGGTCCTAACCATCAGCACACCCCTGGTTTCCAGCAGGGCACATGGGGTCTGACGGTGGCCAGTACCAGGTCCAGAACCAAACCTAGTCTCAGCCAGCAGGATGGGAGGAGCCAGGCCCACCTCTCCTCTGGGCACCCTTTGCCCAGCCCCACGCAGCCGGGCTGGTCCGGTGCTCCTGCCTTTCTCTCCTCTGACTGCCACGCGTGTCTGAGCCGCACCTGGAGATGAGGGCTTGCACCTCTCAGCCTCCAGCCTCTGCCACCTCCGCAGGGCCAGGTTCTGAACCAGCGTGAAGGGATGGAAGAGTTGGTGTCATAGGTGCGGGGTGCAGGGGAGGTTCCAGGGGCTTGCAGCCCACCCAACTCTGGGGTATGCAGCGCCCCCCCACCAGCCTCTCCTCACAGCCCTGGACGCCAGCAGCACCTTGGGCCTCCCCTCTTGCCTCCTCCTGAACTAGACCTGATCAAGGGCTGGTGGGCAAGAGACCCCCACTCTGACCCTGACTTTTGGGAAGGGGCTTACCCACAGGGCAGCTCATCTTCTTTGGGAGGACACGGGGCGATGGCACAGGGCTGGCACAGAGTAGGGCAGCAAAGGCTGTCAGCTTGGGAGGCGGCATCTCCAAATGCAGTGAACTCTGGAGGGTTCAGCCAGGCCCTGGGAGGGGGTCGGCCTGGGGGTGGCAGTGGGAGCTCTCTGCTGCTGGCCTCGGTGGCTTCTTCATGTGTTGGGGTCGCCCCGCAGCGACGCCTGTTGCTGGCCAGGTCGGCTGGCTGTTGGAGACCTGAAGCCGGCCCTCCCCTGGACGTTCTCAGCCATCGCCCACCGACCTAGCTGTGGGCAGAGTGGGCGGTATGGCGTGTGGGGCTGGGGACATCCTCCTACCTCGCCCACTCACTGCTTTGGCTTCCTGGTCAAAGAACCATGAGGTCTATGCGTCTGCCTGGGTGGGTTCCATACTGTGGGCCCCTGCTCTACATCCATGCACTGTGTGTCTGAGCCTGAGCTTCTGGGCCGTCCAGGGGCCTGAACTTACCCCTGTCTATGGGCCCATCTGACCTCCAGGGACCTGTGATCCTGCATTTCTGTGGGTCCCAGCACAGCACCCAGACATTTGGCATGGGTCCCACCACCTAGTGGTCATGTGACACTGAGCAGGGTGAGGACCGTTCTGCACCTCACTGTCCTCCTCTGTAGCCAAGAGTCGTAACAGTTCCCACCTCTGAGGGCTGCTCTGAGAACCAAACTAGTTGCCACATGGAGAGTACTGAGGCCCATGAGGCAGCTGGAGTGTTTGTGGTTATTCCTGTCAGTGCCTGTTGATCTGCACAACCCACAGCTGTGTGTCTGCAGGTGTATTCACCTCTGTCATTTCCTCCATCCTCTATGGGCCCTATCAATCAACCCTCTCTCTCTCCCTCTCTCTGCATCTATCCATCCACCCACCCACCCATCCATCCAACAAGCCACCCACCCACCCAGCCACCCACCCACCACACATTCTCCATTTTGCCTTCTCTCCCATGACTGCAGGTTGCCCTAGTCCAGGGACTCATGATGGCCCATTTCCTGGGCCAGGAAATTGTTGGACACATTAGACAAAAGACCAGTCAGCCTGGACCAACCTGGGGGGGGGACATGGGAGCCTGTGCATAGGGCTCTGTTTGTCTGGGGGGGACCCATGGAAGTGACCATTGTCAAGCAGTTTCCCAAGAACCTTCTGCCCTTGGACCGGGGCCCCTGAAGTCTCAGTGTCCACTCCTCACACACACACACAACTTCGCTGCATGAAGATGCTGGTGCCTCAGCTGAAAGAGCCATGGACACTGGGGTCTCACTCAGGCCAGCCCAGCTGGCACCCCAACTCATCAAGAGCCTCTAGAAGGCTGTGGCCAGAGCAGGCAGGAGGGGTTGGGGTGGGGGTGCAGGATGTAGGGGCCTGAGGGCCTGCCGCCTCCATGCTGAAATCTGGGAGCACCGCAGACCAGCCTGAGACCCTGGTCTGCTCAGGGAGAGACAAGCAGGGGACAGCACAGGCTGGGGCCACAGGTCTTGGCATCTGTGGGTCACAGCAGGACTGCCCACAGGCCAGGCCCTCAACCCAAACAGGCCCACGGCTCTGCACTGAAGGGGACCTGAGGGGAGGTGACCAGATCCCATGAGTATCCAGGCCAGCTTCTGGGAGAACAGAGGATGCCAGAGCCCCTGTGACCCAGGATCTGGCCGAAGTGACCCATGCACTCAACAGCACTTGCTGGGCCTTGCATATGGGCCTCATGCTCTAGGAGCACAAAGGCACTGTGTGACAGAGGCAGCTCCTGGCCTCAATACAGCCAGGGAGGTAGCGCTGACCATGCAGACCCCAAGATTCATGCTGACCAGGGGTGCTGGGTCTGAAGCTGTTTTCTGTCGCTGCCCCAGTGTGGATGTGGAGTTCCCTCTCCCTCCTTGTTCCCAGGCGCCCGTGTGCCAGGATGTTTGTTGCAGGCGGTGGTTGTGCTGGGTAAGTCGGACGGGGCAGAAGCAAAGCTTCAGGACCCACTGGGCAATCCCAGGGTGGGTTTGGACTGCCTATGAATTAGGTACTAGCTGCCTAGTCCGCAGGTGGAGGGAAGCTGGGCTGTTCTGGGAATTCGACCCGGGCCATGTGGGGAGAGGGATCCCATGTGGAGAGGCTCTTGATGGGCTGTGTCCTGAGGCACACACCAGCCCATCTCACAAATGCTCAGCTAAAACTGCCAGGGGTTTCAGGGAGAACTCCGAGCCACCCCGCGCGACACCCACCTTGCTGGTGAGTCATGACTTGTGTCCGCCTGGAGTCCTTGGGTGAGAGGAAGCCTGGGTCACCCACGGATCCGAGGGGCTCCCCACCAACCCTTGGGACTTTCCATGGAAAACCTTGCATTGTAATCTGGAGGCAGATTATTTTCCCTCTATTGGGAAAATTTCACAACACAGAAAACATTACAACACATATCCAGATTCCACAAGCATCACCAAAGCCCCCCAACTCACTTTCTGTATTACCTTCCCACAAATCCCAGTAGGCCCTGTCTCTCCTCACGTCTCTAAAAGGTAAGAATTCTTTTTTAAAAAGCCATTATCACACCTTAAAAATATTGATAATTCTTTAGTATTGTCAAATCTGAACAGGGCTCAAATTTCCCCAGTTGACTCATAAATGGATCTTATAGAAGTGTCTTCAAGTCGAAATCCACACCGACCCCGCACACAGTCCTGCTGGGGGGCTTCTGAAGCCCCTTTGATCAAGAAGTGCCTTCCCCTCTTTGAATTCTTGCTATTTCTTTGTTGAAGACGTGAGGGCGTTTGTCTCAAGGAATTCCCAACACTCCGGATTTCACAGATTGAGTTCATACAGCGTCCACGGTGTTTTCCATACTCTGCATTTACTGTTGGACCTGGATGCCTGATGAGTTTGGGGTTGAGCCTTGTGGTAAGACTGCTTCAGGGGCACAGATGGCACCTCCTGTGGCACAGGGCAGGATGTGCGGGGCCTCCTGTGACATGAGGTTTCTGGAACCATCAGACACCAAGCTCGTCTTTTCATGGTTTTAGCAGCTGCTGGTGACATTTCCCAGATCAGAGATCAGAAAACTGGTCACCACAGGTCAAATCCTGCCCACCACCTGTTTTTCTAAATAAAGTTTTATTGGATCATGGCCCCCACTCATGTGTACCGTCTGTGGCTGCTTCCGTGGTACCATGGCTGTGGGAGGCTGGATTTCAAGGTGGCCCTAAGACTTTGCGTCTTAATTCCCAGAACTGTGAATACAATACCCCTCCTGCCCTTGTGCTCAGGCAAAAGGCGTTCTGCGGATGCGACTAAACCGACTATAGAATATATTATGTGGGTGGGCCTAGCCCAATCCCATGAGCTCTTTAAAAGCAGAGAGGATTTTTGTATTGTTTTGTTTTCTGGCTGGTGGCAGAAAAGGAGAGGTTCAAAGCCAGAGGGATCCACATGAGGTATGTTCTCCATGAGCCACAAGGAAAGACCTCAGAGCTGCTCTGCCGACAGCCAGCAGGAAAATTCGTCCCTCCGTCCTACAGCAAGGAAAGGGGCTCTGCCAGCCCTGGACAGACTCAGGACTCCCGGGAGGAGCCCAGCCAGCCCACACCCTGCTTTCAGCCTGGCAGACCCCAGATGAAACCCAGACTTCTGTCCCACAGACCTGTGAACCAACTCTAGCAGCTGAGCGGGTGGTAATTTACCACACAGTAATAAAAAACTAGTACAATGTCAGAGCTGAGCAAAGACAAAAACATTTACTACCTGGCCCTTTACAGAAAACAACAACCAAAAAAGCCCTAAATCGAGGTTTCTCGACCTCAGCACTGCTGGCATTTGGGGCCAGGGTATTAGTTTTCCATGTAGTGTAACAAATTACCACTAACATAGTGGCTCAAAACAACACACATTAACTGTGAAATTCAATGTGTGTCAGAAGTCCGGTACAGCTTAGCTGGTTCACTGCTGCAGGGTTCCCAAGGTGACAGCTAGGGTTGCATTCTCACCTAAAGGTTCACCTGGGGAAGGGTCTGCTTCTGAGCTTAATGGCTTTTTGGCAGAATCCAGTTCCTCGTGGCCATGGGAAGTTTGTTTTGTTTTAGTCCAGGGGTATATAATCTCCAAAGTTATCAGAAACCTGTATTCAAGAGAATTTGGTCCTTTCCATGACTTTCCTTGAAGAAGTAAACTTCAGACTTAGCCAGTTTAAAAAAAAAAAAAAAAAAAAAACACTTTCTGAGATGAATCAAAGTAAAATAAAAGGTCTTGGACTAGCCATGGTTAAAGAGACAATTTGACAAAGTTGGTTATTTTTGTGGAATATGGCAATTTAACATAATAACCATAATTATTAAACACATTTCATTTTTGACAATGCTTAGTATACAGTTTTAACATGCCAAATAAACCTAAATGTGTCTCTCTTAGACTTTCAGTGGCCCTAATATACAAACAGTTAGTTCGAGGTCAAAAGACTGGATTTAGAATTTGGGTTTTGGAAAGTTTGTCAAATATCAAAGGCTTGAAACATTTGTTCAAATAGAATCACAAGCCACTATAAAATAATGGTCATTTATTTAACCAAGAGTGATAGTCATCAAAAGATTCTGCAGGTGATAAAAGAAGATATGGGTGTAAACCTTAACCCTTAAAGTTTAGTTTTTTTAGTTAGTCAAAACCTAAGAAACAGGTTATAGAATCCAAATGAGTACATTATGTAATTTCATTAAGAGCAAATTAATATCTCAAGAAAACTTTGTTTTAACTAAAATTTATCTTTTTAATTATAGCAACTGGATCATATACGAAATTCCTTCATAAATTCCCTTTACAAACTTTATCCCAACCTGCACAGACCATCTACAAAACATGCCTAAAAACTTTGTTTTGTCCTAACTTTCCCATTTCCTAAATAACCGGTCATTTTAGGAGAAAAAATTCCAGACAAGATCCCTTCTTTACAACATTAATCTCCTTTCTGTTTAACCCTTCTGACCAATCCTTTAACACCTCAAACAATGACACAAAGTTCTAACACATTTTTTTTTTACATGAGGATCAAGATTAAGCTGTTTTAAGAACAATCTAAATAGTCTCAAAACATTTTTCAACTTGGGTATAAGCTTGAGCACATGTAATATTTTAAAGAGTAAGACTGGTTTGAGATTTTCTTTGGGTTTAACAATCATTCACTTTTTATCTTAAAATAGATTGCTACACAAAAACAGTTTAGGAATTTTTTCCTAGGCAAAACTTTGTTGTAGCAGCATAATGCACACGTAACCAGCTAGCAAATCAAAAATGGACAAGATCAAGAGAAAACTAAAGCTTCCAATTTAAGCTCTTGTAACTACACCTTCTAGGACAGCTTTGAATCCCTGACAGTACTGTTAATATCAGATGATACAAAGAGTCACTGAGAAACATGTTTTATGTGTATCTTTCCACAGACAAGGAAGTCAGTGGAGAAATCTGTATCTGCAGCTGGAATTACAAGACCAAAACCAAATATCTTCATAAACCTTTGGCCATAAGTTTCTGATTTTGTGCTCTATCTACTTGGTGTTTTATTTATTCTAATTTGCTGGCTCCTTTTGTTTAGGCACATCTACATCTTTACCTTATTAAGAACCTTCAAGTTAAACACATAGGTATTTTTGTTGATAACTGAGGAGATTTAGCTATTATCATTAGACCAAATATTAAATTTACCCTACTTATCAAAAATCATACAAACACAGATCATTTTGTCTTTGGATGAGTTTACAGTTTTATAACCTTCATGTCAAACCCTGACACCTTAAGAACATAAAAATGTCTGTTAAAGCCCAGGCAAAAACAAATATATGCTGACAATTTGAAAACATTTTTACTATCACTTTATAAATAATACCTTTTTTTAGTAATAACTCAGCTTATTTACCAAAGATTACTAAATTCACGTGAACCATTTGGGTTTGTTTAATTAATTTATGAGCGCTCCCTTATTTATAAGCTAGTCCAGAACCATGTAGGCACAAACATGTAGTACATGGACATCCACAAAACATATCTAAACATACATACTCACATGCACACGCACACAAAGTTCTAATAGATTTTACCCTAGAACTCCAGCCGTGAGATGGTAACACAACCCACCAGTCTGTAAAGGACAACTGGATCCAAATTTCTTCTGACAAAACTGGAGCTTGTTCACATGGCAAACATCAGTTGCCTGATAGGTAACTTAATTAGGCCTGTGGATCAAAGTTTTGGGCAAAGCAGTTTCCATTTTAGGGCCACGGGGAGTGATTACCTAATTTCCACTGTGGCCAGGCCGTATGACAGTAAAAGAGAAGCCGTTGGCCGGACTTCATCAGGGAGACCCAGTGTTCTGAGATTTCGGAGGAGGCCCCCAAGGGTGGTTTTGGGAGGAGTGGGCTGAGAGTTCCCCGCGGTCCTGGGAAGAGCAGGGGCCACACGAGGCCGACTCGACTCCATTCTAGGCGTCCCTGGAACGAGGGAGTGGCACGGGGCTGACGAGCAAGCGACGAGCAATGGGCCGGAGCAGGCGTCCCTGTGTCTGGCAGGGGCCCCAGGGCCAAGAGGGTGCTCGGGCTTACCGGGAGGACTTCCGAGTCGAGACAAGCCGAGAAACGAGATCAAGAAAGGAGAGAGATGGCGCCTACTCACCCGGAACAGGACATCTCAGGGTGTGGGTTTGGAGGTCGCCAAAGAGGCTCCCAGTCCCGGTCCAGCGTCTGCCTCTCGCTTGGTGCGGAAGGGGCCGGGTGGACAGTACCTCACCTCGGCCGAGCTAGAGCCTCTGCCTGCACGCCAGGATCAGCGACAAGTCAGACAGAGTCCCCTGCACGGTCGGGCCTTCTCCCAGCCCACTTGCCAGAGACAAGGGAAGTTAATGGCTGCAGGGGACTCTTGGTCAACCCAGGAGACTGGCCTCTCTCAATTCAGTCCAAGATCCGTGGATGCCTTACCCGTGACCCAGGGACTCAGAGGAAGGCAGGATTCGGGAGCAGGCCCAGGATGAGCTGCCGCTGCCTGCTGCTTCCCGAGTTGCAAGCCTCGCCCGCTAGGGTCCCGGAGGTCAGGTCCACCCGGTGTGCCCCTCCCGGGTGTTGGCACCAAATGTTAGGTCGGAGCAGAGAGGAAGACACTCAAGCCTGGGGCATAGCCAAACGCAGGTGGGTGGAGGCCGAGAAGGGCATCCACGCCGAGGAGGGGAGAGTGGTGGGTTTTACAGAAGGTCTGGGGAGGGGGCTCTCTGGGACAGCCACTTGCCTGGCAACCCCGGACTCCCCGACCCCTGGCTACGGCTCCACCCTCCGTGGGTCCTTACCCGAGTTCTCTGTCTACCCCGCTCCCTTCCACGCATTTTTCCGAGTTCCCACCCTGAGCAAGCCCAACAACTGAGAAACAATAAACAATAGTCCTTTTGAAAAGAGTGGCTGAGCTTTCCAGAAAACAATAGCGGCCCTGGGACGGCGAAAAAGGGAGGGGGAAACTGCTGACCCAACTCGCCTGCTGAGAAAACTAGAAAAAACGGGAGAAATGTTTAAAAAAAGAAAGAAAGAAAAGCCTTTGAAGACATTGGAGGGCTCAGCAGGGCTGGGAGAATTTATGTACCCGAGAGACAGCAGAAGACGGAAGATCAGAGAGGGGCCCCCACCTCCTGCCTTGTCAGTTGTTGAAAGTGGGAGACTCTGAGCGGGACTTTCGTCGTCCCCCAGGGCCGCGGGACAACACGGAGTCCAGAGCACCTGCGGGATGAGGTCCTGACGACACCCCGGATTCTGGTTGGGACCCCGGAATGCTGCCCTCAGGAGGAAGGTGAGCCGAGGGGACATGTCCTTGGAGGACTGAACCCAGCCCGAGTCCACCCGATTCCTGAGGCTCTTCAGCGGCGCAAGGTAAATCCTCTCTGGAGGGCGACTGTATCACCAGAGCTTCACCTGAGCACCTGCGTCCAGGCCTGGAGCTTGGCGAGCAGTGAGCAAGCTTATCAGAACACGAGAACCTGAAAACAGAGGAAATAATAAACAATAGGAATAGACCAACAACAGATTCAGATACTGTTTAATATAACTCTATTATGTTCAAGAAATTAGATAACCAGACAGAGAAATCAAATTATGAAAAAGAATCAAATGGAAATTCCAGGATTAAAAAAATACAAAAACCTCAATACTGGTTGAGAGGGACCTAACAGCAAACAGTTCACGAACACCACTTGAAAGAGGATTCGTGAACTGGAAGAGACAACAGGGTGAAAACACAGGAAGGGGCACCGGTGGTTGTGAGACATGATGAAAACATCTGAGCCATAATCGGAGTCTCCAAAGCAGAGAGCAAACGGGACCCAGACAATACAGTGAACTGATGATGGCTCAGAGTTTTGCAAAACTGACTAAAGCACGGAGCCACAGATTAAAGCAGCATTATAAACTCCAAATAGAATAAAGTTAAAAACCTGACAGCTAGACAAATTATAGTAATCAATGGCAAAGAGAAATCTTCAAAGGAGCCAAGAAGAAAGACAAATGACCCAAATGGAAGCAGCAGCTGAACTGCTGGGCAACTTCTCGTCCGAAGAAACGACCCCAGAATAAAATGGGACGATGCCATCAAAGACCGAAAACACCATCCTCTGACCGAGAACTCTACACTCACTGAAAATATTCTTCAAAAATAAAATAAAAACATAGACATTTTTGACAAACATATGGGCAGAATTTGTCAAGAGAAGACAACTGTTTTCAGGCCCTGGACAGAAGCGTCAGCCAGACCGCGGTCCCCAAGGGAAGAGAAGCTCATGCAGTGAACTGTGTCCACGCTGGGGACAAGCACCTGACCACGGGGCAAAGACCACAAAACAGAGCAAGGTGGTCCCATGAGCTGAAGACGCAGAGATCAGAGTCAGGGCTCCTGACGTGACTGGTACCTGTAGGGCAGGGTACCTCAGAGGAAGATCTGTGCAGAGGGACCTCCGGGGTCACGTGGGGGTTCCCTAAAAGTCTGTGGCTGAGAACTGGGCTTGCATTTGGAGGGCAAGGCTGCATGAGGCTTGCCAAATAGCTGCTAAGGGGTCAAGAGTAAAATGGAGGTACTGGAAGCTAAGAAGTGCTTACAAACATTGGAATTCCAGCCCAATCGGAGCCCGTGGCCCAGACAACTGCCTTTGTAAATAAAGTTTTATTCAAATATGACCACACTTGTTTGTTTATATGTTGTCTGTGGCTGCTTTTGTGTTACAGTGGCAGAATTGAGTGAGCAGTTGCAACGGAGGCTGTGTGGCCAACAAAGCCTAAAATATTCACTATCTGGTCCTTACAGAGAAAGTATGATGGCCTCCTCTCCCTAGAGTGAGGACTTCTCTAGATCGGCCCTAACAAAACCTGAACATAAACCCTGCCAAGAACCACAGAGGAGACGGTGTTTGGAGATTGGACCCTCTGGGACAGAGAAATTCGATAAAGCCTGGGTCTGTCCCGGTAGAGCATAAAGGTAAACTCACATAAATCCAAAGCAAGCAGCACAGCCAGTACTGAAACTGACTACTCAACACCCCTCAGAGGAAGGCAACAATCCAGTCTCTATAACGTATCCTCCGTTAGTCCAGTACACAATAAAAATTATTAGACATGCAAATAAATTTTAAAAGACCCACAGTCAATAAAATTAGCAGTTAATTGAAACAAGGTCTCAGATGATGCACATGTTAGGTTAAGGATACTTTAAGCAACTACCATAATTACATTCAAAGCCTTAAAATAAAATATGTCTTTATGAGTGAACGTAAAGGAAAACTCAGAAGAGAAATGAAAACTATAAAGAACCAAAAGGAAATTCTAGAACTGAAAAGTATAATAACCTGAAAGGAAAACTTGCTGGATAGCATCACCAGCGGTTCGGCGCTAACAGAAGCCAGGGTTGGCAACTTTAAGACAGACCAAGAACGATGATCCAATTTGAAAAACAGAGAGAATTGAGGTTTTTTTTAAAAAAGGAGAGAAGACTCAGTGACCTATGGGGACATGTCTAGCCTAAAATAAGTGTAATTTAAATCCCAAAAAGCAAATAGAGTGAGGATGTCTCAGAAAAAAATAAAGAAAAATGGATGAAAAATTTCCAGATTTGATGAAAAACAGTTACTTAGAGATCCAAGAAGGTTAGTGGATGTCAGTCAGGACAAATACAAAGAAAGCCACACCTACTCACTACAGATAAATAGGACATCTTGCCAACGGCCAGAGGAAAAAGACACATTACATGCGGAGGACCAAGAATACCAATTACGACTGACTGCTCCTCTGAAACATGGAGGCAGAAGACAATGGAGCAGCATATCTACATTTCACTGAAACACACGTGCACACGCACGGAGCTGTCAACCAGGATTCTATAGCTGGGAAAGTTGACTTTAAAAATGCAAGTGAAATAAGGACTTTTTAATAAAAGGTGGGAGAATTTATTGCAATCAGACCTGCACTATGAGAAATACTAAATGATGTTCTTCAGGCTAAAGGGAAATGACACCAGAAAGAATCTCAGATTTACAGGAAGGAGAGAAGAACTCCAGGCACTTGGGGCTCCTTCAACCCACAGTGGCAGGAAGTAGATCAGGTGCCGCTTAAAGACGGATGCGGAGGAAGTAATACATGACAAAAGGAAGCAAGGAAATTTGGGGAGGTGATGGGTATACTCACAGTTTTGGCTATGTGCATATATGTATGTCAAAAGTCATCTAACTGTGCACTTTAAATGTTTGCAGCTTTTGATATATTCATTATATCTTTAAAAGCTCTCTTTTAAAAAGAACTCATGGAATTTTATAATGGCGAGTTCAGGAAGTCTTGAAAAAGTACTTTCTGGCTCTGAAATGTAGTATAGGGCTCAAGTGGTATAAACAAATAAACAAACAAATAGTACAAGATTGGAAAACAGTTTTCTTTTTTTTTTTTTTTAGAGACAGAGTCTCACTCTCGGTGGCCCAGGCTGGTATGCGGTGGCATCATCACAGCTCACTGCAACCTCGGACCCCTGGGCTCAAGCCATCCTCCTGCCTCAACCTCCCCAGTAGCTGGCACTACAGGCACACGCCACCACACCTGGCTAAATTTTAAATTTTTCGTAGAGATGGAGTGTCACTATGTCACCCAGGCTGGGTTTTGCAGTTTCTTCTTAAGTTAAACACACATCAATTCTATGATCCATCCAATGTAGGAATTTACCCAAGATATATGAAAACATATGTCCTCAAAAAGACTTCTACACAAACATTCTTAGAAGCATCATTATGATAGCCAAAAGTTGGAAACAACTCAAATGTCCATCAACTGTTGACTGACAAACAAATTATGCTATATCCATATTTAGCAATGAAAATGGACAAACTGCTGAAACACATAGCGATGTGGAAGAATCTTAGAGACAATATTTTGAGCAAAGGAAATCAGATGAAAATTAATACCTGTGGCATTCTAGAGCAAACAGAACTCATTCATGATGGACAGAAGTCAGATCAGTGGTTGCGGGATGGGAGTGTGGGGGCAGGCAGCAGAGTGTGAATTAACTGCAAAGGGGCACGAGGGAGTTTCATGGAGAAATGGAATGGTTTTATATCTCACTGCTGTCGTGGTTAAATGAATGTATACATTATAATTGTACATTTTCTTGTATTTAATTATATCTTAATAAAGCACGTAAAATAAATCCCCATAAACAGCGGAAAGAAGATCCACAGAGCTGGAAAAGACATTAGCCGCACACGCAACTGCAAAGGCCTGGTATCCAGAGTAAACAGGGCTCCTGAGAACTAGTGAGGAAATGGCAGATAATTTGACCCAAAATGGAAAAATGACCTGAGCAGGCACTTCACAAAATAGCATATCCGAATTTCCAACAAACGTTTGATTAGGTGCTCATTTGTAGTTGGAGAGATGCAAATTACAACAGTAATAAATTTTTGTGCACTCATCAGATTGGCAATAATTTCAAGGTCTGAAAATGCCAGGTCTTGAGAAGGATATGGAGGCTCAGAGTCTCGCATGGCTGGCCGTGTGTCAGTTTGTACACCCACCTTGGAAAATACTGTGGCATTGTTGAAAAGGCCATTCACGCACCTCAAACTTTGTCAAACATCACTAGTTTCATATATATGTACATATGTGCATATACATGTATATACATGCATATACATACCCACGCACATCACACATCCTGGATGTATGCATGTTTGTTTGCATCCGTAATAACGTTGTATGTTTCTGTAATTCATTCCCAGATAGTATTCTGTTGAATGAATATCCACATTTATTTATCTATTCTACTATGATGGATATTTGGATTGTTTACCAAGATTTTGGCAAATACAGTGTTGGCATGATATCAAAACCGAGGCCCAGCAATGGCTAGTGGTTGCCAGGTGAGTGTGGAGAGTTACAGCTCAGTGGGGATATATGAGAGATTTCTGGACTTTCAATACTATTCTATTTTTTGACCTGAGAGGGTGTTACATGGATGTTTGCTTTACAAAAATTAATGCATATTGCTTTATGCATTCTTTGGTATATTTCAAAATAAATAAATGGTTGAATAAAGGTACATTTTTACATCCTTGATATTCTAAAGATGTCCATTATTCCCAAAACTATCTCTAGATTGTATGGGGTCTCCAGTCAAAATTCTCACTGGTGTTTTGTGGAAACTGGCAAACTAACTCTAATGTTTGTGTGGAAATGCACAGGGCCAAAGGGGCGCCACACTCTTGAATAATAGGCCCGGAGAGCTTTCCCGATCGGGTATCAGGACATTATAAAGCTATTACAGTTAAGACAGTGTGCTATTTTCTTAAGTGGTAATTGATAACTCATATGAACAGAATGGCATGCAAATCCCAGAGAGCAATCTGTACATGTTCGCACAATTGGCAAAGTTGGCACTAACGCACAGTCATTTTGGAGTATGGTGCTGGAATAGTAAGATACCCATGTGGACGCAAAAAGAAATATACAAGATTGGTTGTATAGATTCATGTCCTAAAACATTTAGAAGAGACTATAAGAGAATATTTTCATGACCTAAGGTAGAAAAACATTTCCTGAACCACATTTGAAAGAAAATAGCATTGACATATTTGACTACATGTAACCCTGTAAGTCCTGTTCATCAAAAGACACCATAAAAAGAGTTAAAGGAAAAGTCACAAATTGGGAGACTACATTTGGAATACATATAAAAAAGAAAGGCGTAGTATACAGAATAAATGATCAACTCCTGCAAATCATTAAGAAAATCAAACAGACAATGCAATAGAAAAATGGGCAAAATATTTAAACAGTCCTTTCCCAAGCATGGAAATTCAAATAACCAATAAACACTTAAAAAGATATTTCGCCTCGTCTATAATCAGGGAATGCAAGTTAAACTGCACTGATTAACAGACAGCTCTCCAAAGAAGAAACACGAACGTCCAGTGAGCACATGCAAAGATGGTCCACGTCACTCGCTGTCGGGAAAACACGAGTCAAAGCCAGTAGATGTCACTTCACATCTGCTAGGACGGCTACAGAGACAAAGACAGAAAACAAGTGTTGGTGAGCGTGTGGAGAAATCGGAGCCCGCACACCGCTGGTGGGAATGTAAAACGGTGCCGCCACTTTGGAAAACAGTCCGGCAGCTCCTCAAGGTTAAACGTAAGGTTACCCTATGGCCCAGCAATTCCACTCTTAGGTGCATCCCCAAGAAAATGTGTGTCCACTCAAAAATTCGTACACGGATATTTACAGCCACGTTATTCATAATAGACAAGAAGTGGAAACATCCCAAATGTCCATCAGTGGATGAGCGGATAAACCAAATGTGTTCTATCCACACAATGGAGCACTATTTGGCAACAAAAAGTAATAAACTGCTGATACTTGCCACAACACGGGTGAGTCTTGAGAACATTACGCCAAGTGAAAGAAGCCAATCACAAGAGACCTCATGTTATGTGATTCCATGTATATGACATGCCCCAAATAAGCAGATATATAGGAACAGAAAGTAGATTAGTGGTTACCAGGAGATAGGGGATGGGGATATTGGCGGATAATGGCTACGGGGGTACAGGGTTTCTTTATGGGATGCTTAGAATGTTCTGGAATTACATAGTGGTGATAATTGCACAAGTCTGCGCATTGTACATTGTATGGTATGTGAATGATGTCTCAATAAAGCTGTTTTTTAAAAATCATATTGATTTACCACCATTCCAGGTAGGCAAACGTTAAAATGCCTGACAGACGCAGGCATCAGCAAGGATGTAGAATATCAAGACAGCTCGTTCTGTGCTGGTGCAATGGAAACTGGTACAACACTTCCAAAACAGTTTGGTATTGTCTGGGAAATGTGAAAAATACCTGTTTCTTGTGCCTCAGGGTGCAACAGCCTGGAGGGGCCACATAAGCGAGCGTGTTTCTGAGTGGCCTTTGCCGCGGTGTTCACGGCCACCCCGACTGGGAATGAGGTGAGCGTCCACGTGATGAAAACACAGCAAAGCAACAGGTACGGGCGAGCCACAGAGGACCCAGCACGGGAGACCCCACAGCCACCGCAGACAGCAAAGGAGGCCAGGGGAAAGGAACACACCTGACACGCTGCCCTTTGTATGAAGTTGAAAAACAGGAGAAATGAAACAGGATAGTTTAGGGCTGCGTACATAAGTAGTAACTATAAGAAAGGTGCCAGCGCGGTGGCGCACGCCTGTAATCCCAGCACTCTGGGAGGCCGGGGCAGGAGGAGCACTTGAGCTCAGGAATTGGAGACCAGCCTGAGCAACACAGCGAGACCCCGTCTCTACAAAAAATAGAAAAGTTAGCCAGGCTGGTGCACGCCTGCATTCCCAGCCACTCGGGAGGCTGAGGTAGGAGGATGGCTTGAGCCCAGGAGTTCGAGGCTGCAGTAAGCTAGGCTGACACCACCGCATTCCAGCCTGGGCAACAGAGCAAGACCCTGTCTCAAAAAAAAGAGAAAAGGCAAAAAACTATTTTCACAAAGTTTAGGATCGTGGTTGGCAGATCACCCAACCCAGAGTGACTATTACACTTGCAGGCAGGTCAATCAGCAAAAACAGAAGTCTGAAAAACACAGAGTCCTGTCTTCAAAGTGCTTGAAAGAGACCCCTGCCAGCATGGAAACATCGGCCCACCCAATGATTCCTCAGGATCTGGGAGGAAACAAAGGTGTTTTATTTGCGCACAAAATTGAATTTACCGCTCACACCTTTAACTAAAGAAACTGTTAGGCCGGGTGTGTTGGTGCAGGCCCGTGGTCCCAGCTACTCGAGAGGCTGAGGCAGGAGGATGCTTGGGCCCAGAGTCTGAGGCTGCAGTGAGCTGTGATGATGCCACTGTGCTCTACCTGGGGTGACAAAGCGAGACCCTGTCTCAAAAAAAAAAAAAAGAAAGAATAAAAAGAAACTGTTAATGGATTAATTTCGGGAAGAAAGACATTATAGCCAGAAAGAAGGTAAAGCTCAAGAAGAAATGGTGAGTTAGTTAACTGGTAAACATGTAAGTATAACTAAAAATATATTAACTTAAAGATGATAAAATAACTAATTCATAGAGGTAAAAAAAAAAAACAAGTAGAAATAAAGTACTTGCTGATAACACCTAAGATAGGAGACAGAGATTGGCGTTAGGGGCGGAGGAGGAGAGAGACTGATGGACGATAAACTCTGTCGGGAATGCATATGGTATTTTAAATGTACTTTTTATTTCACACATAGTGAATTTCACTATTTTTATGTGTTCTGTTCTGTGAGTTTTGAAGAATACACAAAGTTACATAATTGCCACCAAAATCAGGATATAGAACAATTCTGCCACCACAAACATTGTCCCTCAAGCTTCCTTTTTGTGGTCAACCCTCCCACCCCTAACCCCAAGCAGCCACTGATCCACTTTTGTTCCCTATTGTCACTTCCAGAATGTCACACAGGTGGAAGTGCACAGTGTGTAGCTTTCACCCGGCTTCTGTCACTCAGCACAGTGACCTGAGAGGCACCCGTGTGACTTAGGAGGGTTCCGTGGCAAGGATCTATTTCAGCGTATTTATCCAATCACACCTTGAAGGACATTGGGGTGGTTTGCCATATTTCGTGATAATGAATAATGCTGTTTTAAACATTCATGTACAAGCGCTTGTGTGAACATGAGCTTTCACTTCACTCTCAATGCTTTGGAGCGTGACGCTGGGTCACAAGTGAGTGTGTATTAAACTTTACGAGAAATGGCCAAGCCGCTGCCCAGAGGGGCTGCGGCTCCTCGCACTCCCGCGGGCAGTGGGTGAGGGCCCAGTTGTTCCACGTCCTCACCAACGTGTGTTCTGTTCATTGGTTGTTTCACTTTAGCCATGTATGTAGTGGTATGTAGGTATGTAGTGGTAACTCATTGTTGTTTTAATTCGAATTTCCACAATACCAGTGGCGTTGAGTGTCTTTCCATGTGCTTACCAGCCACCTGTGCGTCTCCGGGAAAGCCCGCTTAAATCCTTTGTCCATTGTTTTATTGGGTTCCTTGTTTTCTTACCGTTAAGTTTTGAGCTTTATGTGGTCTGGGTACAGATCCATTGTGGGGTGCATGAGAGGCAGATATTTTCTCCAAGCTCAGAGTTTGTCTTCTCATTTTTTCCTTAGCCGTGTCTTTGGAAGAGCAAACGTTTTCGGTTTTGTTGGCGTCCAACGCATCCGTCTTTTCACTGAAAAATTGCGCTTTTAATATCTACTGTCCCAGACCCCCGTCTAACTCAAGTTCACGCAGGTCCCTCTTCTGTGCTTTTTTTAAAAGTGTTTTTGTGCTACATTTTACATTTAGGCCTATGATCTACTTCGAGTAAAGTTTTGACACGTGTGAGGAATATTTTGAGGCTCTTCGTTCGCTTTGCTTGCGGATAATGGCAGTTGTCCGGCGCCGTCTGTTGCAGGATGCCCCTCTCCACTGATCTGCTTTAGGTCAGCCCACCGTCCTCGCGGCCACCTTGGGCTGCCCACCCTGACCTGCTGCCCTGTGAGGCTGTCCTTTCACCAGGTCCTCGTGGGCTTGATGACGACAGCCTTGGGGACGTAAATTTTATCTGGAAACCAGGTAGCATGACTCCCCGATTTTGCTCTTCCTTTTAAAAATTATTTTGGCTTTTCTAGTTCCTTTGCCTTTCCACATGCACTTTAGAACCCCGACGGTATGTGATCGAGCTTGCGTTCGATCTGAAGACAGTTTGAAGACACCTGACACCTTAGCGACACCGAGTCTTCCCTTCCTGTGCCTGGTGGTCTAGCTCCCCGTTTACGTGGAGTTTTCACTTCTTCATCAGATCTCGCCCCCTACCCAGCCAACGCAATCCCGTTTGGTAGATGCAGGCAGAGACCCAGGATTTGACAACTCACAGCACAGCGTGGGCCTCACGTGTGTCCCCAAGTCCCCGGGAGATGTGCTGTTCAGATGAGCACTGCGGGTGCACTGGGTCTGCGTCCCAGCCGAGGAACCCAGTTTGGGTAACCCCAATATTTCATAGGAAGCTGCTATCAACCTGCCCAGCTTTGGCCGGAGGGAGACATTATCTTTCTGGACAATCTGTCTTCTGCCCCCCAGGGAGGCACTGTCTCTTCGAAGGCTGTTGGTTCTACAAACGTCCCTGGAAAGAAGGTGTAAGAGCAGCAAAACTCCACCTCCACGCTCTTAGGGTCCCGGCGGGGCCCAAGAACTGAGCTGCCATACGACAGATCAACAGGAGAAAAGCACACGTTTATTTAATCCAAGTTTCACGTGGCACAGGAGCCTCCGTAAGGAGATGAAGACCCAAAGATGCATAAAATGTAAAGAAACAACTAAATTATGTGGGGAGGCTTAAAAGATAAGAGTTATTCTAACAAGGTCTGCACAGAATCCTCTGGGCCTTGACTCCATGTCCTTGAAGGTGAGGATATTGCATCTCTCACGTGGGAACTTCATCTCCTGCTTTTAGGAAACAGCACGAAGGTCAGAGTGAACGCCTTTTTTCAAGGGCCATTGCTTAGCTGGTCAATATGCCAAGTGGCATCTTTAAGCTCCTTCCGCAGTCTGGGACCGGGTGTGTGAGACTCAAGAGCTGGGTGCTGAGAGCCCTCCCCACGGCCCTCATTCCTGCCGTTGG
This sequence comes from Daubentonia madagascariensis, assembly GCA_023783475.1. Lineage (NCBI taxonomy): Eukaryota > Metazoa > Chordata > Mammalia > Primates > Daubentoniidae > Daubentonia > Daubentonia madagascariensis. The sequence goes on from JAKFHU010002686.1 coordinate 79,178, forward strand.
CAAAATGTATTTTCTCTCTTTTATTTCCTGATTGGTTTTGCTAGGGTTTTTATCAATTTGTTAATTATCCTCTATTATTTTTCTGTTTTTTATTTAATTGATTTTTGCTCTTAGTGTCATTTCCTTTCTTCTACTAAAGTTGGTTTAATTTGCTCTTCTTCTTTTTTAACTTTGCTATTTGGCAACTTAGTTTTAAAACTTTTTCTTTACTAATATAATCATTTAAAGTTATATATTTCCCTATAAACACAGGATTAACTGCATCCCACAAATTTTGATGTATTGTATTTTCATTTTTATTTGGATCAAATATTTTCTAATTTCCTTTGTGTGTTTTTTGTGGGGTTTTTTTTGCCAAATATTTGGAAGCTTTCCTAGGTATCTTTTAAAAATTGGTTTCTGATTTCCACTGGGTTCAGATAACATAGTCTATAAGACAACATTTTTTGAATGTTTTGAGACTTACTGTACTGTCTCTATCTGGTTTTGGTACCAGGGTAATGCTGGTTTCATAAATGAGCTGGGAAATGCCTCCTCCCCTTCTGTTTCCTGGAAGAGATTATGTAGGATTAGTGCTAACTTTTCATTAAATGTTTGGTAGAAATCTCCCGGGAAACCATCTGGGCCTGGAGATTTCTCATTTGGGAACTTTTTATTTGTGATTCTGTTTCTTTAAGGGTTATAGGGATATCTAGGATAGTCTTAGGGAAGATAACCGGAGAGTCTGTTATCCTAAGTCATGCCCCTTCTGGGGTTTTGACGGACGTCCAGGGTGTTTATCAGACTTCTCTGCTTTGGTGCCGTCCGGACTAAGCTCTGCTGTCTCCTTGGTGGGCGTCACCTGAGAGCTCTGCTCAGGGTTTCCAGCCTTCAAGTTGTTGCTCTTATTCAGGCACCTTGGATTCTCCCCTGTGCAGATTTGGTTTAGGGGCCAGAGGCCTAGAACTTGGAGTGAGTTAAATGCAGATTTGGGGGTTCCCTCTCTGGGGCTCCCTCCTAGCTAGGATTTCCTTGCTCACCCCAAACTCCATCCTCTGACACCTGAATCCAATAAGATTTGACCTTTCTGCTAAAAGCCCGGCTGCCCTGCTCAGCATGGGCTGCAGAACCCTTGGGCCAGGAGCCCTGTGAGCGGTCACCTTCCCCACGCATTGCCTGGTGTTGAATCCCACTGGTTTCTACCTGGTGACGAGTGCTATCCAGTTCCTGTAAATCTTTTTTTAATATTTGTTGTCCAGAATTTATCGTTGTTTTCCACACGTGGGATAGTCTGATACAAGCCACTTGCAATTTCTGGAGCCCAAACTGGTACAGATGACTTAACAATGCCATTGAGAAGCCTGACCTGACAGGTCAATGCCCCCCGGATCCAGCGGTTGGAGAATTAGCATTCTGGTCAGGCTCACAGTCCTGGCAACCGACTGCATATGAGTCCGCAAAGTAAGTCTCAAAAATGTCAATTTTATCACATTGACCCCAGACTCTGATCAGATTGCAAATAAGTTAGGAAACCAAAACAACAACATCAACAAGGCCGGACTCGGTGGCTCGCGCCTGTGGTCCCAGCGCTCTGGGAGGCCGAGGCGGGAGGATGGCTTGCGCCCCAGAGTTCAAGGCTGCAGTGAGCTGTGATCATCACACCACTGCACTCCAGCCTGGGCGACAGAGCGAGACCCTGTCTCTAAAAACACAAAAACAAAACAAAACAAAACAAACAACAAGATACCGAAAATGCACTTTTAAACTTGAAAAGAAGACTTTCTATAACAGCTGGAGGTCAGAGAATAAATCATCTTGGAAATTAGATAAAATTCAGAACTAAGCAGTAATGAAAACAGAAAATATTATATATCAGAGTCTAAAGAATGTGGCTAAAGCAGGACAGGTGTCCCTCAGTGTTCACGGGGGACGGGTTCCAGGACCCCACAGATACCACTCAAGTCCCTGATGTAAAATAGCACAGTATTGGTGTAACCCACGCACATCCTCCCATACACGTTAAAACATCGCTGGATTACTTACGATGCCAAATACAAGGTAAACGCTACGCAATAGTTATCATACTGTATTGTTTACAGAATAATGACAAGGAGAAGGTCTGTACGTGTTCAGTACACACCCAACCACCTAACTACATTTTCACTCAGAGCTGGTTGAACCCGCGGATGTGGGATGCGCAAACACGGACAGCCGACTGTGCTTACTGGAAAATCAACACTTTTAAATTGGAAAGAAAGAAAGGCTGAAAATAGTGAGCTAATCATCTGATTTGTAAAGTTAGAAAAGAAACGTAGAATAACCCAACCATCCCCAGAATTGAAAGAAAACAAATTTTTAAAAATACAGTAAAAATTAATGAAATTCAAAACAAAGATGTAGTAGAAGTGCTCACAAGATGCACAAATTAGTTCCGAGAGAAGATTAATAAAGACAAGCTGGTAAGACAGATCGAGACCGACGGGGTGGGGAGGAGAGAACAAGCCCCCCTCGGCGTCCGGGAAAAGCAGCTGTGAGTACAAACACAGCGCAAGTTTTAAGAATTAATGGGAAGGTGCTATGAACAACTGTAGGCCAAATAATCTGGAATTTGATTCAAAACGAGTAAATGCATAGAAAAAGATAACACACAAACAGACTCGAGAAGACAAAGAAAACCCGAATACACCCACCACATTGAAGAAGTTAAATCAGAAGCTACGGTATAACCATAAGGGGGAAAAAAGCAAAAAAACCAGAAGGTCCAACCTTACACAACCCCTCTAGTGAGTAGAAACACAAGCTGTTTTTACACTTCACTTTATGAGACTAGCATAACTTCAGTACCAAAATTAGACAAGGACAGTATAAGAAAGGGAAACTACAAGCTGATCTTGTTGTAAATGCAGAAATGCCACCTACAATGCTAGCTAATCACATCCGAAAACATGCAGCAGATTTTCCTGACCAACTTGGGTTTCTAGCAGGAGCATAAGAATGATCTAGTATTAGAAACTATAGTAAAGTCAAGTCACATAGTTGAGGGAATTTAGGATGCCTCGTTCAAGCTGATACTGCCATGAGCACCTTCTAGCCAAGCTCTCCGAGGCCCGGGGGATTCAGCGAGCAAACTCGGGAGCTTCCACTCTAGTGGGAAAGACGACCGAGGAGAACAAGTGGGCGGTAAATATCAGCCCGGGGCGGAATGTGCTTGGAATAAAAATAAAACACAGCTGGACTGTTACAGTGTCTGCCTCTGACAGGGACACGGCTTCTTTTTTTTCTTTTTTTTGAGACAGAGGCTCCCTCTGTTGCCCCTGGCAGAGTGCAGTGGCGCCATCACAGCTCACTGCAGCCTCCAACTCCTGGGCTCCAGCATCCTCCTGCCTCAGCCTCCCAAGTAGCTGGGACTACAGGTGTGCGCCGGCACACACGGCTAATTTTTGTATTTTTGTAGAAACGGGGTCTCGCTCTTGCCCAGGCTGGTCTCAAACTCCTGAGCTCAAGTGATTCTCCCGCGTCAGCCTCCCAGAGTGCTGGGTTTGCAGGCGTGAGCCACCGCGCCCGGCCTAGGGACGCAGGTTCTTAATAAGAGTTGTTTCCGAGTGACATTTGCTTTCCGGTGGGACAAAGGTGCTGGCCTGTTCCCTCTCTGTCACTCTCTCTCCCTCATCTCTGTGTCTCCTCTGTCTCTGTTTCTCTCTCTCCATTTACGTCAGGGAACACATAAAATATATATTAATGGGATATGAGGTTATTCTCGACCATATTGCTCTTTGATATAAATTTTAGAATCAGCTTATCTATTTTCACAAAAATCTCTGTCATGAAATTGATTAAAATTAGACGGAAGTTATAGATCAGTTTGAAGAGAATTAACCTCTTTCAGTATTGAGTCTGCTCATTCATGAATATGGTATATCTCTGCATTTGTGTGGGTATCCTTTAAATCCTTTCAACACATTTTTAAATAGTTTTCTCCACAAATGCTATAAATGTGTTTTTTAGGTATATTCCTAGAAACCTTTTTTGTTACTATTGTAAATGACATATATTTATAAAAGTATACTTTCTGTTGTTCCTGGCATGTGAGAATGCATTTCATGTTGTTGTTATTCTATACCAATCTTTTATCTAAGACCTTGCTAAATTCTCCTATTAATTATTTTCTGGGTTTTCTAGGTGAATAGTCATATCATCTGAGAATGATAAGAATTTTCTTCCTTTCTTTCACATTCTTATATCTTTTTCTCTCCTATTTTTCGATGTATTTAGTCTCTGGAATGGCTCTCCACCAATATTGAAGAAAAAAATGTTATCAGCAGGCATTCTTGTTATATTCTTAGTTTGAAAGGATGCTCTTAATACTTCACCATTAAGTAAAGTATTTGCCATAGATTTTTGGTAGCTAACTATTATCAGGTTAGGGAAGTCCCCCTCAATTTCTAGTTGGCTGTGATATTCATGTTTTAAAAAATAATGAATAGATGTTGAATTTTCTCAGGAGAATTTCTGTAGCCCATGAGATGCTCATATGTCTTTTTCTTCTTTGTTCTGTTAATGGATTTTCTTTAAACATGTTTACAATTAAATTTATTGTTTTTGACTAAGTAATATGCTCACATGGTCCTAAACTAAAAAGGGTTTATAATAAAAACTCCTTGACCCTCCTGGAGATCCTGCATTCCTGGGTTCATTTGTGTCCATCTTGAGATATCCTGCACGTAAAAAGAAAATTAAAATGCATTACTCAAATTCTTCTTTTCGGTGCATACTGTATCACAGTATACAATTATTCTGTGCCATGCATTTTTTCCTTAACATTCTGTGTCAGACATCTTTCCCTGTGAATACACAAAGACCTTTCTTCTTATTACTTTTATGATAGCCACACGGTACTCACTGCATGGATAGCCCGTGATGTATTTCATCAGTGCTCTAGGATGGACGTTTAGGAGTCACCAGCCTCTTGCTATCATAAATGGTGCTGCAACAAACAACGCTTTACACACATCACTTTGCCCATGTGCAAGTATGTCTGCACATCGGAATCCTGTCAAAGGTTATGCATACCTGAAATTCAGTAAATGTCATCAAATTCTCCCCATAGAGGTTGTTTCAGTTTACACCCTCTCCAGCAACGCAGCCAGGACTTCCTTCCTGCATTCCCATTTAACAAACTGATGTGTATGTTAACAGTTTTGTTCTGGGTTTTGTTCGTTTCTTCTCTGATAAGTGGCAAATAATACCTCAGTGCTCCATTTGCTGCTCTTTTATTCTAATTGAGTTTGAACACCTCGTCACATGTTTGAGGCCAGTTGTATTTTCTTTCTTCTGGATTTTTGCTTATCTCGGTTGTCAATATTTCTATTGGGTTGTTAGTTTAGTTTTGTTTTGTTTTGTTTTCAGTTATTTACAGGAGCTCCTTATATGTTAAGGAAAGTAACCCTTTTCTGTGATATTGTCTTTTTATTCAGTGTTTATCAGCAGTCTTTCAGCTTTGCCAATTGTGGGTTTTGTTATGCAGACTATTTTTTAAAAATTTTACGTGGCCAGGGCTGGGTGCAGTGACCCTGCACACCTGGGCACACCTGTAGTCCAGGCTGCTCAGGAGGCTGAGGCGGGAGGCTCCCTTGAGCCCAAGAGTTCAAGGCTGCGGTGAGCTGTGATGACACCACTGCACTGCAGCCTGGGCAACAGAGAGAGAGACCCTGTCTCCAAAAAATATATATATTTTTAAATTTATGCAGCCAAATTCATCAATCTTTCAGAGTTTTGGCTTCTGAGTTTAGCGTCATCCTTAGGCTTTCCCCATTCTGAGATACTAAAACAACAACAACAAAAAAGAACAATACTACTGACAAGTATATGACACGTCTATGAACCGTATGCACCAGGCCATTTTAAGTACTTGACGCCTATTACCTCATTTATTCCACGAGGTAGCTGTGCCGTTACTCAATCTCACAGATGAGGAACACTAGGTGCGGCAAAGCTGAGTGACTTGCACAAGGTCACACTTGACCCAGCCAGGGTTTCGGCTCCAGAGCCTCCATGTGTGCCCACTCTGCTCCGCTGTTGCCCACCATTTGCTGTATTCTTTTTATAGTTCTACTTCTTATTGTTAAATTTTTGATGCATCTGGAATTTATTGTGGTGTGAGGTGCAAGACGCAAACGCATTCCCTCCAGCTGTTCAGCAGTTGCCCTGTGACTATTTCTTCGACACCCTGTCTTCCCTGGTTGGAGACGTCACACTAACTCAGCGCCCTTTAGTCTCTGGCCCTGCTCAGTCCCCAGGGAACTGGTTCATTCCCGGGACTTTAAATTCCAAGTATACACTGACTCCCAAATGTTTATGCCCAGCCCAGACCTCTCTCCTGAACTCAACTTGTGAACCCGATTCTCTGACATTTCCACTTGGATGACCCAGTTGCGAACCTGCTCTTTCCCTCGTATTCCCCACTCAGCAAACAGAAGCTCTTGCAATTACTCGGGCCATATACTTGACTCCTTACCTTCCCACACACCCCACACCTAATCCAGCAGCAAATCCAGTTAGTTCTCACTCAGATCCCACAAAACATGTCCAGAGTATGACCACTCCCGCCAGGAGTTGCCACTTCCGTGACACCTTTCCATGGCTCTAAACGGGACCTGGTGGAAATCCGTGTCACCACACACTGTCGGACAGTTTGAGGTTGGTGCCCTTCCCCTGTTTTTTCTAGTAAGGCTAGTGTCCCTCTTCAGTGGCATTGCAGAGAGATAGGATCTCCGTGACACAGCTTAGGTTTGTTTAAATTCCAGTGCAGCCTGAGTTGGGCCCAGATCCTTAAACCCAGCCAAGTCACTGCTGATAACAGTGCCCTGATCTGTCCTGGGGATATCAGATTGGTTCATATCTACTGCCTACGGGCAGGGACATGACTCCCCCATACTCTTCTTAAGTTTAAGGGTGTCTTGGGGCGTGTGTGTGTGTGTGTGTGTGTGTTGGGGGGTGATCATGCAGGATTTGTGAGGAGGTGAATTTCAGTCCTGGGCAGGCAATGCTTTCACCTGGACCTGGTCACTGGTCCTCCTTGGACCCCAAGAAAGAGAGGGGTGATCTCTCTCCTGCTTCTCAGAAACAGGTTGTCCACCTGCTGCAGCCATGTCCTTGTATTTGATCTATAAAAACTCACCTCTGTGTTCTTTCACTATAAATCTCAGCTAGATCCAAAGAATGAACCAACCAAAGTCTGGCTTCTCCTGTGCTTAAAAGAATTAGGGCCTAAACTTAAAAACCTCCTAAGGAAACAAAATATATTGGGAAGAGAAAGAGAACCATCTCATTTTCAAATTATAACCATCTGGGAAACTACTGATTCCTGCCAAAATGAAGTAGAGAAACCAAATTTACCCTCTATCCTAAAACAAACAAACAAAAAAAGAAAAATAGAAAAAAATATGGAAAGAGTTTTTCAGACATTGGACATCTGTTAGGACAGGTCAGTAGTCCTCGAGAGAAGAGGAACCAACCAAGTGGGAGTTACAGCTGCACCTGCTGGCCACCTAGAGAGAGCTTCCAGGCCACAGTGGTGGTGTGGAGCCCAGGTGGAGCCGGGCAGTCTCACTGAGTTGAAGAGATGGACACAGGAGTCAAGAGAGGACAAGACAGCTGGGGTGGATGTGACAAAGTACCAAGGGGGAGACAGCATGGGGAGAGAGCCCTATAGACTTGCAGGGGGTCCCTGTCGAGTTTTCAGCTATGAGCAGTGCATGCATTGGAGGAAACTACCAAAAACGGAGGAAGGAACCACCCCAAAGGAGATGAGGGAACAATTCTCAGAGCTCATACAGCACCAGAAATAGCTGGTGTTCTTACCAGCCAGAGTGGAAACACCACATAATCCATAAGGTATTGAGTAGAGTACCCAGAAAAGTTTTGTCTTAATAGAAGATAAATTAGCTCTAGACTTAATGCTACTTTGGTTCTGCCTAACAAAGTTTTAAAGTAAGACCCAAAAGGGTCAAACATAACTGTATCTCAGAACAAAGTTCTGGAATACAACAATATCCAGCACCCACGAAGGTAAAATTCACAATACCCGGAGTCCAATCAGAAACTACCAGGAATGCAAAGAAGCACAAAAATATGATCCATTATGAGGGGAAAAGTCAGTCCATAGAAGTAGACTCATAAATGAAAAGATGAAAGAATTTTTAGATAGGATGTTAAAACAGTTATCATAATTGTATTGTATGTGCCTGAGAAGGTAGAGGAAATGACAATTATGTTAAACAGAGACAAAGAAGGTATAAAAAGACCCAAGGGCACTTGTGAAGATGAAAACTATAATGTCTGAGGCAAAAATTACAGCAGGTGAAATCAATGGCAGATTAGTGAACTAACTATAGAAAAGAAACACATAGAGAAAAAAAGACTAAAAAATAAAATAAAATAAAAATGAACAGAGCATCAGTGAGCTGTGGGACAACTCCAAGCAGGCTAACATGCATATAATGGGAGTCCCCAAGAAAGGGGTACAAAAAATTATTTGAAGAAATGCTGGCTGAAACTTTTCAAATTTCACAAAATCTTTAAGCTCATAGATTCAAAAATTCCAATTAACCCCAAGGACAATAAATATGATTAAACTACACCCAAGCACGTCATGATTAAATTATTTTAAACCAGCAATTAGTGCTAAAGGAAAAAAATCTTAAAAGCATCTGTTAAAAAAAATGACATATCACATACAGAGGAACAAAATGAGAATGACAGCAGGCATTTCATCAGAAGCAACACAACTGCAGCTTTAAAGCTCTGAGAGCAAAAAGGACTGACAACCGGAATTTCTATATCCAGCAAAAATTCCCTTAAAAATGAAGGCAAAATAAAGACTTTAAGCTCTTACACAATATATATACAATAATATTACTCATTCTTCTTCCTTATATGAATGGTGATATGGTGGATGGTGATAAGCTAAGTATGTGTACTATAGGCCCTGAATCAACCAGCAAAATAACAAAACAAAAGTCATAGAAACCGTCAAAGGAAATAAAATGGAATTATAAAAAATACAATTTCAAAAAATGACGGAAGAAAAAAGAACAAAGAACAGATGGGACAAATAGAAAACCAATCGCAAGAGGGTATATTTAAATCCAACCACATTGGTAATGGTCTAATGGTCTAAAAATCCCAATTAAAAGGCAGAAATAGTCAAATTGGATTTAAAAAGAGAAAAGCATGACCCAACTGTACGCTCCCTGTAAGAAACTTGCTTAAAACATAAAGAAACAAATAGATTAAAAGTAGGTGGAACAGCAATGAGCAACTGGACTTGAAATTAAAAACACGATACCACTTTCACGAGCACCCCAAAGATGAAATACTTAGGTATAAAGCTAACAAAATACGTCAGAAATCTATATGAGAAAAACTGCAAAACTCTGATGAAAGAAATTAAAGGAGATGTAAATAAACACAGAGATACTCCACATTCCTGGATAGGAAGACCAACATTGTCAATATATCAGTTCTTGGTCTACAGATCCAATGCAACCCGGATCAAAATCCCAGCGAGTTCTTTTGTGACTATAGACAAACAAATTTTAAAGTTTATATGAAAAGGCAAAAGACCCCGTATAGCCAATGCAATATTGAAGGAGAAGAACAAAGTCAGAGGACTGGAACTACCTGACCTCAAGACTTACTATAAAGCTTCAGTAATTGTAGCAGTGTGGTGTTGGCAAAAGAACAGAGAAATAGATCAATGGGCAGAATAGAAAGCCCACAAATAGACTCAATATAAATATAACCAACTGGACTTAGACAAAGAAGCAAAGCCAATTCAATGGAGAAACGAAAGTCTTTTCAACAAATGGTGCTAGAACAAATTGGATATGCAAAATAAATGAATAAATAAATCTAGGCATGGACTTTACACCCTTCACAAAAATTAACTCAAAATGGATCATAGACCTAAATGTAAAGCAAAACTATAAAATTCATAGAAGATGACATAGGAGAAAATTTAGTGGACTTGGGGTTTGGTGATGACTTTGTAGATACGGCACCAAAGACACAGTCCATGAAAGAAATAATTGATAAGTTGGACTTCATTAAAATTAAAAACTTCCGCTCTGTAAAAGACACTGCTAAGAGAATGAAAAGAGAAGCCACATACTGGGAGAACATTTTTATCAAACATATATCTGATAAAGGACTTGAATCTAAAATATGCAAACAACCCTTAAAATTCAACAACTTAAAAAATCCAATTTAAAAATGTGAAAAAGGTATGACCAGATGCCTCACCAAAAATGATATACAGGTGGCAAATACGCATAGGGAAAAATGCTCAGAAATTCTTAACAAAAGCTTAGCAAATCACATCCCAAAATATATAAAAAAGATAATACTCATGACCAAGTGGAGTTCATCCCAGGAATGCCAGGTTATTTTAACATTTAAAAATCAATGAATTTAATTCACTATATGAACAGACTAAAAAAGAAAAAGCATATAAACATCTCCATAGGTACAGAAAAAGCATTTCACAAAATCTAACATCCATTCCTGATAAAAACTCCCAGGAAACAGAGAATAAAAGGAAATTTTCCCATTCTGATTTTAAAAAAACTATATAAAAACCTAAAGTTAGCATCATCCCTAATGATGGAAACTGAGTGTTTTTCTCCTATCATGAGGAACAAAATAAGGGTGCCTGCTCTCGTAGAAGTACCACACTTCTATTCAGTGTGGTACCGGATGTTTTAGCCAGTGCAATTAGAGAAAGAAAGGAAAAAAAGTACCCAGATTGCAAAGGAAGTACAACTGTCTTTGTTTGAGGAAGACATGCTCATCTTTGAAGAAAATGCTACAAAATCTATGAAAAAGTTACTAAAACTGATAAATGAGTTTAGCAGGGTTGTAGGATAGAAGGTCAACAGACAAAAATCAATTATATTTATACACACTAACAATGCACATTTGAAATTGAAGTTTAAAATGACCATTTTCAAGGGAATTAAAAATAGGAGATATTTAGAGATAAATTTGACAAAAGATGTCCAAGACTTGTACTCTGAAAACTCCAAAATACACAAGAGAAAGTAAAAAGCTAAACATATGAGAGAGACAGACAGTGTTCATGGATAGAAAAAAATCAACGTTGGGAAGATGTCAATTCTTTCCAAATTAGTCTATAGATCAAGCCAATCTGAACCAAAACCTCAGGAGAATTTTTTGTGGAAATTTACAAGCTGATTTTAAAATTCATATGAAAATACAAAGGACCTAAAGTAACTAAAACAACTTTGAAAAGGAAGAACAATGACTTCAAGATTTTATATAAAGACACATGAATAGACAGATGGGTCAGAACAGAGTGCCCGGAAATAGACCCACACACATGGTCAACTGGTTTCCAACCAAGCTGCCAAGGCAATTAAATGGAGACAGGATTGTCTTTTAAATAAATGGTATTGGAACAACAGGATAGTCATAAGAATGAACTCTAACCCTTAACTCACATGATATACAAAAAGTAATTCAAAATGGATTATAGACCTAACTTAAGAGATAAAACTATAAAACTTCTAAAAGAAAACATAGGTGAAAATCTTACTGACCCTGAGTTTAGCAAAGATTCATTAAATGCAACATAAAAAAGTATTAAAGAAAAAAAGTCAATAAATTGGACTTCATCAAAATAAAAGAAAAACCATCTGCTCTTTGAAAGACACTGTCAAAAGAATAAAAAGACAAGCCACAAACTGGGGAAAAATATTTGCAAAATATTGTATTTGACAAAAAGCTTATACCCAGAATATATAAAGAGCTCTTTCTACTCTGTAATAAGACAGTCTAATAAATAAATGGGGAAAAGATTTGAATGAACACTTCACAAGGAAGATATACAAACGGTTGATAAATACATGAAAAAATGCCCACGTTTATAAGTCATGAGGAATGCAAATTAATACCAGAGTGAGATACCCCAGCACATCTCTGAGGATGGCTAAATTAAAACCACCAACCATGCTAAGTGTGGGTGCGGGTGTGGAGCACTGCTGGCAGGAATGGAAAATGGTACAAGCACTTTGCAAGCACCGAATATTTCTCTTAAAAATTACCCATGTAAAGCTGGGCGTGGTGGCTCAAGCCTGCAGTCCCAGCTACTCAGGAGGCTGAGGCGGGAGGATTGCTCCCAGGAGTTCGAGTCCAGCCTGGGCAACTCAGAGAGACCCTGTTTCTACAAAATTAATTAATAATTACATAAAATAAAATTTTAAATTCCCTATATATTTACCATGTGATCCAGCAACCCCACTCCTAGACATTTACACAAGAGAATCAAAAACACAGTCAACACAAAGACTTGTATTAATATTACACACAGAGGTTTCTAGCAGCTTTACTTGTAATAGCCAAAAGCTAGAACCCACCCAAAGGACCGTCGACAGTTCAATGGATAAACAAATTGTGTCATACGCCTATGATGGAAAACTATTCAGCAATAAAAATTAATGAAACATTGATTGTAGTAGGCAGCATGATGCCCCCCAAAAGATATTCATGCCCTAATCCCTGGAACCTGTGAACGTACTACGTTATACAGTGAAGGGGAATTAAGGTTGCTGAACAGCTGACTTTAAAATAAGAAGATTGTCCTGGATTATCTGAGTGAGCAACGTGATCACAAGGGTTCTTACACATGAAAGAGGGAGGCAGCGTGCCGGGATATGAGAAGGACCCGGCCACGGGTGCTGGCTTCCCTCGGAAGCTGAAAGGGCCCAGGGATGGGTTTCCCCTCGAGCCGAGTGACACCCATTGGGAACTCTGGCCTCCGGAATTGTAAAATGATAGCTTTGTATTGTTTTACGCCACTAAGCGTGTGCAAATTGGCAAAAGCAGCCATAGAAAATTAATACACTGATATACGTAGTAACACAGACACATCTCAAAATACTGTAATTATGGTGGGTGAAAGAAAACAGATAAAAACAAACACATTTATATCGTTGACTCCGTCGACATAAAATTCTAGGAATGGCAACGGTCTACAGTGAGGGAAGGCAGAGCTGTGGTTGCCTAGGAACCGGAGGTGGGGGGTGAGGTGCGGGAGGGGACAGGGAGCGGTGATAAAGTGTCACAAGGAAGCCCGCGGGTGCCGTCCCTTATCTCAACTTTGGAGATGTGCTCATGAGCGCACACATACCTCAAAACTTGTCAAATTGTACATTTTAAACACGTACAATTTATTGTCTATCAATTATACAGTCACGCATCACTTAATGCTGGGGATGTATTGCGAGAAATGCATTATTAGGCGATTTCCTTGTTGTGTGAACACTATGAAGTGCATGTGCACAAACCTGGACAGTACAGCCTCTACACACCAGGCTGTATGGCACAGCCTATTGCACCCAGGCTACAAGCCTGCACCGTGTGTTGCTGTGCTGAATGCTATAGGCAACTGTAACACGATGGTGAGTATCTGTGTATCCAAACATATCTAAACACAGAAAAGGTAATGCATTGTGCTACGGATGTTACAATGGCTACCACATCACTAGACAATAGAAATGTTTCAGCTCCATTATAACCTCATGGGACCACTGTCATATAAGCAGTCCATTGCGCTTCAAATAAAATGGTAAAAAGCAAAGCAGTTATAACCATTTGAATGTTCATAAGCAGGCAACCAATGAAAATGGCATCAGATGGTTCCAGTGAGATGTGCCAGGTGTTGATTTGGGCTGGGAGTAGACCCAACCTCGCTGGGGATGGGGTGGAGGCTTCTCTGACTGTAGCATTTGAGACAGGGTCTGCAGGACAGCGTCAGTCAGGGCTGGGAGGAGGGGGGTCTGCACACAGCAAGCACCTGCAGGGCACAGGCCACACAGGGAAGGGTCCCTGGAGTGTGCAGGGACCTCCAAGGTCAGCAGGGGCAGACCACATGGGGCCCTGGGACCCAGAAAAAGCTGTTCCTATTTCTGTGCTCACTTTCACCTCACCGGAAGTCACAGAGAGTCTTGGGGTAGAGGAACAGGGTCAGACGTGCCATGAACAAGATCCCACTGCCTACACTGGGCGGAGTGAATTGTAAGGCGATGGACCCGGGGCTCCAGACGTGCAGAGGAGAGGACTGGCGGATCCAGGTGGGCACCTGTGGGAGAAGGGACTTGGGGGGGGGGGCTGGGGAAGGTGCAAGCGTTTTGGTGGTGAGGGGAGAAAGCTAAATCACCACGTTCCACAGTAGGATGTCCACAGACATCTGAGATAGGAACAACACAGAATGGTGACAACAAGGCTGTCATCTGGAGAGGTGCAGGTAAGCACTTAAAGAGCCCACTGACAGGCCCAAATGTGCAGGGGCAGGGGACAGAGGCAGGGTGGAGGGTGCTAGGGCCCTGTTAGGGGCTGAGTTGTATCTCCCCAACATTCATGTGTTGAAGCCCCAACCCCCAGTGCCTCAGAATGGGACCATATTTGGAGATGGGTCTTTACAGAGGTAATTAAGTTAAAATAGGTCTTCAGAGTGGGCCCTAATCCATAGGCCTGGTGTCCTTATCAGAAGAGATTAGGACACAAACATGCACAGAGGGGTGACCACATAAGGACACAGGGAGAAGACGCCATCTGCCAGCCAAGGAGAGAGGCCTCAAGAGGAACCAGCCCTGAGAGGCCTTGATCTCGGACTTCCAGCCTCCAGGACGGAGAGGGAGTAAACCTGTGCCGTTCAGCTGCCCAGTCTGGGGTTTTGTTAAGGCGGCTCTAAGCAAACCCATACACTGCCTTTTGGAACAAATCTCCGAGAACTATTCGGCTCCATCACTAAGTCCATGGGTAACTCTGCAATGGGTCCATCAGAGCTAGGGACCAGGCCCTGCTGACCCTGGGAGGCCAATTATGATGCAGAGATGGTGGCAGTAGGTGGACGGTGGGCAGGGAGGAGGGACAGCTCATGAGTGGACCAGCCCTGAGCAGGGTCAGCTAGCAGAATTGGGGTTCATTTAGGGAGGGTGGGGGTACATGCATGTCAGATGCTGGCACGGAGCCAGCGAGAGCCCTGGTGGATGCTGCCTTTGTCTCAGGGCTCAGGGATGAGGATGCTGCAGCTGCCCCTGGCTGTGCTGTCCAGTCTCAGCCCAGGACGTCCCGAGGCAGCGTGAGTGTGGGGCTACTGTGGAGGACTCACAAGCCACCAGCCCGGCTCTGCTCTGATCAGTGCAGGGCATGGGCAGGGAGCCAGCTGGGGCCTGGAGCAGCCGGGAACAAAGAGAAGGTCACCTCTTATCTCTCCACCCAGACAGTGGAGGAGGCCTCATAGAACCTCAGCGGAGACACCTTCTGGCCACCTCTGTCCCTCCCTCCGCTATCGAGGGCAGGTGGGGACTAGGTCCCAGGCAGGGCAGCCAAAGGACCCTGCACCTCAGCCTGGGGGCTGTGCTTAGTGACCAAGGGAGGAGGACAACAAAGATAGCCCAAGGGGCCTGGGAGAGGCGAGGGAGACCCTCCACCAGGCCCAGCACGTGGGGGTGCTGGGGCGCGGAGGGCCTGAGCGACAGGGCCACACCGCTCCAGGAGCATTGGCTGGAAGGGGAGACACCTGCCACCGCTCGTCCCTCGGAGCCAGAGCCCAGGGCGGAAACCCTCACTCTGCCACTGCACGGCAGCTCGCCCGTCCTCCCTTGCCTCTGTCTTCTCACCTGTGAGATGGGATAACACTTTGTCGCCAGTGTTCTCCACGTGACATTCCACCATGCACTGCGGTAGACACACAGGGAGGACAGCAAGGTGGGGGTTAAGACATGAGAGGAGCAAGTGCAGGGACAAGTGGGGTGACCAGCTGTCCTGGCTGGCCTGCGGCCGAGAGGCTTCCCAGCGCGCAGGACTTCCGGTGTCACAGCGGGGAAAGCGCCGGTGAGCGGGATGGCTGATCACCCTACACAAGGACTGCATTGGCTGTGAGGAGTTACCCCAAGTGTAGTGGCCTAGAACAAGGCAAGTTGATCATCTTACAGTTTGGGAGGTCAGAGGTCCCATGTGGTTTTCACAGGGCGAATGTCAAAGTGTCTGCAGGGCTGGTCCCTTTCTGGAGGCTGTGCGGGTGAAGCCACGTGTTCCTTGCCTGTTTCCAGTTCTGAGAGGCCACCAGCACTGCTCGCCGGCGGTCCCTTCCCCATCTTCAGAGCTGCAGGGCGGCATCGTCCACTCTCCGACTCCGACCCTCCGGCCTCCTTGTGGCTGCACTGGGCCCCAGGTCATCCGGAATCGTCTCCCCTCTCAAGCTCACCGGCTTCATCACGTCTGCAGGGCTCTTGCCACGTAGGTTCTGGGGATTAGGATGTGCACGTCTTTGCTCAGTGCGAGAACAGAGAAGAGCAGGGAGCAGGAAGGGTAGGGAAAGCCGCAGAGGGGCTGTGGGCAGAGAGGGCCCAGGGACAGGAGGATGGGGTGAAGGGCTCCTCCTGCCCTGCTGCCCTGGCCACAGGCTGGACCTACACGGGCCCAGAGAGACCCCTGGCCTTGCTGGGCTTCGGGGCAGTGCCTCCTCTTCCAGGCAGGCAGCCTGTGGGGCTGAGCCCTCCCTAGGGGACCGGTGCTTCTCCAGCTCAGGACCTGGGAGCTTGGGGAGGGTCTCCCTGGCCCAGGGAGGGCATCCTTCCTATGGAGGCAGCGCAGAGCAGGCACTTCAGCCCTCTGCCCGCTGGGGACTCTGTCCGGGCCACAGAGGAGGGGGACGCCTTGCCCTTAGACAGGAGGAAGGCAGCAGGGACCCAGACCATCACCGCAGCAGGGATGAGACTTCTGCGAAACTTGCAAAACGCAAGATCAGGAGGTGCTGCGTGTGTCCTTGAGCAATTTCCTCCTGTGGGTGACCCGAGTGTCCTCATCTGGGACAGGGGATGAGGCCCTGCCCCCACACCAGGACCTGGGGGAGGAAACAAGACAGTGGGTAAGAAAGGGCTTGCAGGGGTGCAGCCGACTGTGCGGCTGTGGTAGGAGCTGGGGCCGCCACCTGCAGGCGACTGTCTGGGACCACCGCCCTTCTCAGCGCCTTCTCCCTATTCGGTGCCAGGGCCTCATTCCGACCTCGCCTGTGTCTCCAGACCGGCCCCCAAGCTCCAGAACATTGTCCCCCACCCCAGGTCTCCCTCACTCTCTGCACGAGTCCCCAGCCACATCCCCACCCCTGGGCACCCCGGCCATCTGGACCTGTGCTGCCTGCAGCCCCAGCGTTAGTTAACAGCCCCGTGATGAAGCACGCTGTGTCTGGGTTCCCACGTGTTGTCTGCACCCCAGGAGGGGAGACCCGTCCTGGCTGAGGGTAGACACCCCTGTCGTGGTCTCAGCAGGTGGAAGGACAGGCTCAGCCAGGCCTAGGGGACCAAGGGTGCTGCCTGTGCAGGCAGAGCCTGTGTGCTGGGCCAGGAGCAGGACAGATGGACCGGGGCCACTTCAGAAGGGCCTGGAAGAGGCTCCGTCTGGTGGAGGCACACAGGCCTGTGTATGCAGGGAGGGCGGCTGTCCAGAAGAGGGGCTGCCTCGCCAAGGACAGCGTGTGGGGCCGAGGAGCTGGGGGTGGGGCACGGTGGTGGAGCCTGGTGGCCTGGGAGCCCAGGCTGGCCTCACATGACAGCCCCACACGCGGACAGCAATGGCCACCCGGCAAGGGGAAGGAAGTCACTGGCTGGCCTGGAGACTGCAGGAAGGGCCTCCTGTCATGCGCTCCAAGGTCAGCAGGACCTAGGACTCAGCAGTCACTCAGGGAAGGGGTGGCCTCTCCCACATGCCAGGGGCCTGGGGTCAGGTGCCCAGTGACACTGCAGACATGCTCAGTGGTCTGTGCAACGTCACTCTGCCACCCCCCCAACTCTGTCTTGCCTCGCCGGCTTCGGGTGACACCCTTCCAGTGCCCCAGCTGTCACCTACAGGCACATTCATTCTCGCTGGATCATTCCAGCAGCTTCCAGCTTGTCTTTGCACCTGCCCCCTTCCCAGCCACACCCCTGAGAGCGCTGGCCATGGCACCAGCTTCCCTGCACCTCCTCCACGGAGCCACTCTTGGCGAGGTCCCGAGGGCCGCCATGCACCAGGGCATGGACGAGTCTGTCGGCCACTCTCCTGGCGGCCCTCCCGGTGCGTGGCCCCAGGACCCCCTCCCTGCTGTCTCCTTCGTGCCATGCCCCTCCCCATCCGTCTCCTCTCCCAGCGTGTCCTTGGCCCCCTCTGCCCACTCCCACCCCTCGTGACTTCCTGCCACCCTGCCTGGGCTGATGGGACCCCCCAAGCTGGCGTCCTCTTGGAAGCTGTCCACCCTGGCCTCGCCCGAGCACCCCAGCCTCGTCCCCAGGCTTCTCCCACCACCTGTGTGTCCTCTGTGGCCCGAGGAGGCAAAGGCCCCTCAGCTTCCTGCTATAGCCACCAAGCAGCCCAGAGGGGACAGAGAGGGTGGGTCACACCATGAGCCCTGCCATTGTGCTCCTTCCCCACACAGAGAGCCAAGACACAATCCCATCCCACAGATAACAGACTAAGGCTTAGAGAGTCACACAGCTGGGGACGTCTGTCTGTCTCCAGAGCCATGCTTCCTGCTGGCACTGAGGTGGGGAGGACAGCGTGTGATCCCAGGGATCTGTGTCCCCGGCTCGGAGTCCCTCCAGGATAAGAAGTGGAGGCCTCAGCATTTGCCTTGGGCAGGGCCGGGCCCATCCTCCCAGCTCTGCCCTGCGCCCTCAGCTCACCCAGTAGCCCCAAACGGCCCCCCCATCCATGCTGGGAGAATCAGGGCATTGTGCAGGGGACAGAGGGGCCGCCTGCACCCGCCCACTACTCCCTGCCCTTCTGAGTCACTGCTCCAGAGAAAGGGGGTGTTGTAGCCCCAGACCCGTTTATCCAGCTGCCTGGGAGGGGCAGGGTACCACTGCGGAGCTGGCATCCCTGGGGGCAGGCAGGTACTGACCGCCGCCACCAGCCCACCCTGGGGAACAGGCCTGGCTGTGGGCGGAGAGTGGGCCAGGGCTGCAGGAGGTTGATGAGGTCTTTTCCTGGAGTGGGACCAGGTCGGGCTGCAGCAGAACAGGTTCTCCCAGGAGTGGCAGGTGAGCCTATGCCCAGGCTCCACAGGGATCCCCCCCTCCCTTCTCCCTGTGCATCCACCCCAACGAGGTCATGACAGGGTCAATGTGGCTCTTGACTCAGGGGGCAAGGGCTGGACCCGAGAGGAAGGGACAGGGATGTGGGCAGCCTCTTCCCTGTTGCTGTGCCGCAAGGACTTCTGTGGTGGACGGATGGCCTGGGACCCCTTATTGGTGGGAAGTCAGGGTCCCTTAAGAATAGCTGGCCCAGGGCAAGGCTGGTGAGGGAGGTCAGCCGTGGCCAGCAGCCTGGTGGGTAGACGCTGGCCACATCTGGGGGTGGCTGGCTGTGAATGCAGATGTTTGGACAGTGTCTGAGGACCCTGTGGGTGCGGGAAGGGCCCCTCCACCCCATCAGCCTCCAGCTGCTGAGGCACAAGTCCTGCCTTTGTTCTATGGAGGACTTGGATGGCCCAAGAGCACTTGGGGAAAGCCACAGGCATTGCCCAATTCTTCCTGACACTTACCAACCTGAAAGGAAAAACAAGCCACTCAGGCCAACCCAGCCTAGCTAAACTTGGGCAGAACAATCCAATCACCATGACCGCCCCTAGCTAAACTAACCTGCCTATCCCCCAGCTCGCCCTGACAGCCCCATCCCCCCAACTCACCCCGATGGCCCCCTATCCCCCAACTCACCCCGATGGCCCCATCCCCCCAACTCACCCCGATGGCCCCCCATCCCCCAACTCACCCCGAAGGCTCCATCCCCCCTAGTCACCCTGAAGACTCCATCCCCCCAACTCACCCCGATGGCCCCATCCCCCCAGCTCAACCCCAGCTCCTCCACTGAGCCGTTCTCAATGTGCTGCTCCCCCACTCCGAGCTTCCTCACAGGACACTCCAGTGTCAGGGTGGTGGGGCTTCAGGGTTCAGCCCTCCCCTCCTTTTATTCTCTGCCTTTCCCTGGATTTCACACAAACACCTTGACCAGCCAGGGACTTCTAGAGCTCTGGGTGAACTCTTCCAGCCTTGCTCTGACCTCACTCTACATGTCCAAGGGACTTGGGGACACCTCCGCTGGCAGGTCCAGCCCACAGTCACCGCACACTCTCTGGGCCCCAGACTGAACTCCTTCCTCAGCCGACATCCTGCATTTCAACAAACAGCAGTGTTGTGGGTAGAAGGATGCCCTTCCCCAGATGTGTGCATCCTAGTCCCTGGCACCTGTGAGTGTGTGCCCTTCCATGGCAAAGGGGGCTTTGACAACGTGATTAAATACGAGATCCTGAGATGGGAGATGACCCTGGACTGTCTGGGTTGGCCCCACGTAATCACGGGGCCCTCGTGAGAGGAAGGCAGTAGGGTCCAAGCCAGGGGAGAAGGTGGTAAGATGATGGACGTGGATTAGAGTGATGGGCTTTGAAGATGGACGGGCCCCAGCCAAGGCAGGCAGTGACCTCCAGAGGCTGGAAAGGCAAGAACCAGATTTACCCCAAGCTGACACTCTGACTTTAGCCCAATGAGGCTGGTTTTGGACTTCTGGACTCCAGAATTGTAAGAGGAGAATGACTTTGTGTTGTTTTAAGCCAGCCAGTTTGTGGTCATTTGTTACAGCAGCAACAGGACACAAGTACAGGCAGCTCTATTCCTAGAGTGGCCAATGCCAGAGCCAGAGTGACAACCTTATTTCTAGAAGGAGCAGGGGGGAATGCTGCCTTCCCTCTCTTCCTCCCTTCCCCACCCACCTCTCCCCAGTACCCATTGCCTGCCCTCTGTCCCATTCTTAGGGCCACAATCTTAGTTCATCCCCTTCCCACCGGGAGAGCCCCCTCAGTGGCCTCTGCTCTTGGCCACTGGTCACACTGCAGGGCAGTGACTACTCTAGGCTCAGGCCCAACCACTCCTCTGCTAGCTGCCCAGTGCTCCAGCTGGACCCTCACCCTGACCTCCCTCACAGCCCATGGGGTCGGCAGCCTGCAGACAAGACCTCCCAGCACCTCCCTCCCGGAAGCCCTTGCCTGACCCTCCTCCTTGCACGCCCAGCCCAGCCCCGCCACCACTGTGGGCCTGTCCAGCACGGCTGCCTGGCTTTCAAACCTCCCTCCCAAAGGCACCTCCTTGAGGACACTTTCCCTGAACCCTACTAGTCAGGGTCCTCCAAAGAGACAGAACAAATGGGATGTGGTATATATGGAGAGAGGAAGATTTATTTTGAAGAATCGGGCCTGCAGTTGTGGAGGTGGCAGATCTGAGATCTGCAGGGCAGGCTGGAGCCCCGGGGAGAGTGGATGCTGCAGCTTGAGGCCACCTCTGGCAGAATTCCTTCTTCCTCGGGGACTTCATTCTTTTCTCTTAGGGCCTTCAACTGATTGGATGAGGCCCATCCACATTATGGAGGGGCCTCTGCCTCACTAGAAGCCTACTGACTCAAATGTTAATCTCATCTGAAAAATACCTTCACAGCAGCATCTAGACTAGTGTTTACAAATATGTGGGATGGCAGCCCAGCCAAGTTGACATAAAATTCACCATCACACCTGAAGCCCATGCAAATCCCCATCATCCCATGGGTGCCAGGCTTGTATCCCCAGTAAGCCAGGGCAGCTCTGCCCTCCCTGGGCCTCCCACATCCTGGCCAAGCCGCTCCTGCACCAGGTGCGCCTTCTGGCCAGGCGGGCCCCTGTCATTCCTCTGGCCCCACCACACCACATCCTTGCCCACCACTCTAGCAATGGGGGCAGCCTATTCCAGCTCAGGGTCTTTGCACATGCTGTTCCCCCAAGCCCAAAAGGTGCTCCCTGCCTTCCCCCATCCCTCCGTTCTCAGGCTGGCTCCTGTTTGTCACTCAGGATGGTCTTCAGTTGTCACCATGGACACCCCAACCTTCTCTGAGGCAGCCCAGCCAAGCCCCAAGAAGGCGAGTCTGTGTCTATCTTGTTCATCCCCAGTGTGTGGCACAGCTGCTGGCACCCCTTGGGTGCAGTGCATTTTGTCAAAGAATGAAGGAGTTCCTGACCAAGCTTGGGGACAGCGAGTCACATATTTGGTCATTCTAGGAGCTGGGACCCCATGGACTCTGCAGGGCCTGCTGAGGCAGGTCCCAGACCTGGGGGCTCCTAGGGCCTCCCAAGGCCCCCATGTAGCTTCCAGGCCTCTGCTTTCCCAAGGCAGCCATGAGGGATGAAGGCCATGGGGCTGGAGCACCTACTTCAGAGGGCTTCTGGCCCACTGGGACCCTGGTCTCCTTTTCATCAGTGCCTGGACCTAGGCCCTCAGAGGCTGCTGTGCTCCTAAAGCCTCTGAATTTTGTCTACATGTCAGAATCCCCGGAAGCTAGGGCACCTAAGCAGTGTATGTATATGGGGGAGGGTTGGAGAAGGTTAGCTTAAAAGGTCATCCAGTTCACCCACCAAACTGAGGACTAATGTATGCAACTTTTCTGTACAGCACCCAGGCCCATCCAGCCCCAGGAGTATGTCCAGAGACGCCCACCCAGGCAGCCAGTCCAGACCAGGCCCCACACTAGGCACAGAACTGGGGGATGCTGGTGTCTGGGGCCCCAGGTAGAAGCCAAGGCTCCTGGAAGAGGATACACAGGTTGGGCCTCCAGCCACCTCGGGCCCTAGATGCTGTTTCTCCCCCTTGTGCAAAAAGCTGGGTGAAGGTCCAGAGGACAGTGGCCAGGGTGGGAGGCCCTGGATGACCCTGTCCTGCGGTTGGGGTGGAGGACCTGAGGGGAGGCTAAGGGCACGGTGCACCTCCAGCCAAACCAGGTCCCTGCCCTGTAGGGCACCCAGAAACCCCATGTCCTGGGCCTGGAGGGGACCTGGAACAGCTGTGTCTGGCACCTCCTCCCCCTCCCCCCACCTGTGCTGGCACCCCTCCCCCTGTACCCCACCTGTGCCTGGGACCCTTCCCCTTGTCCCCACCTGTGCCTGGCACCTCCTCCCCCTACACCAAACCTGGGCCTGGCACCCCTCACCCTCCCCCGACCTGGGCCTGGCACCCCTCCCCTCCCCCCACCTGTGTCTGGCAGCCCTCCCCTCCCTCCTCCTGAGTTGGCACCCTTCCCCCTCCCATAACTGTGCCAGCCATTCACAGCCCCCCTTCCCCCACCAGCTCCAGTCCTGTCCAAGGTCAGCTGATGCAAAGCTAATTCCCTCCCTGGCCTTCTCAGCTGCTCTTCCAGAACTAGCAGCTAGGCCTGTGGCTGGGGCCCAAGGGAGCCACTCCCCCCCTTCCTCTGAGGCTGGGTGGCCCCGGCTCTGAGAGTGGGTGAGTCAGGCCTACAGGAGGGAGGGCAGGGCCCCAGGGGGGTGACTCAGCATTTCAGCTGCTCCCACCCACCTCGCGGGGACCTGGGAAGGAACCACTTCCCTACCAGACCAAGCAGCCTACCCCAGCCCCAGCCTGACCCTCAGCCTGTCCCCTGAGCTCCAGGGCTGCAGAGGGGCCCCAGACCCCTTCCTTTCCCTCCCAACACCCAGGAAGCCAGTGGGTGGGTTCATGGGTTCAGAGCAGGAACACAGGAGTGGGGAGGGCTCCACAGATGGTCCTCTGGGCATTACACTGGGCAGAGGGCGGTGGTCTCAGGACCTCCCAGTGAGGAGGGCAGGGTCTGGGGCGTGGCCAGGGAGGGCCCTGTCAGTCAGTCGACTGGGGTCTCTCCCTGTCCTGACCCCTGTTATAGAAGAAATTATTCAATGACACTTCTTAGAGCTCAGCAAGGCAGATTCATCCAGCACCATCGCCATGCACACAGGGACCACTGCAATGGGGTCTTGCCGAGGGGGACAGAGATGGGGCTCACCTCTGAATACAGCACAGGCCAGCAGGAACTTAGAGCCAAGGAGTGGGGTGGGGGCCAGTGGGGAGCAATTAAAGAGGATTTCCTGCTGAAGACCTGGGGGTGGGGGAGGCTGGGTGGCCTGATCAAGGTGGGGGTGTCCTGCTAAACTGACTCAGCCAGCTCCTGGGTAAACCGGGTTTGACAAGGACACGCACAGCTGGGCCCGGCAGCAGGGTCAGAAGCCTGAATGGTTTGGCCCAGCAGAGAATCTTTGTCGGCTCCCACAGCCCTCAGTATCCCCTGCTCCTCCCGCCTCCTTCTCAGGGAAGGTGGCCTGGCTGGGGCCGGCAAGGTGTTCCCGGAGAGGGCAGTGAGGAGGGAGCGCAGCTGCCACCAGGCTGAGCTCTGCCCTGGGCCCTCAGCTCTGTCCAGAGACAGGAGCAGAAACCCAGCCCAAGTGTGGGGTCCGAGGCAGGAGGACAGCGCCTGGGCTGGGCCTGGCTTTCTAGGGCCTAAGGCAAGCGTGAGCCTCTGGCTTTGCGGGGTGGGAATGATAAGGCCTTTCCTGCCCCCTCTCAAGCCCAGGGTGAGGCTTGAAAACTCTGTGGCACAGAGGGGTCTGGGGACCAGTGGGGACAGAGCCCGGGCAGGGGGGGAACGCCTGGCAGCACTGAAGCCCCTTCTTTGGGCCCCCAACCCCCTCTGGGCCTGCTGTAAAACTGAGCCAAGGAGGAGTGGCTGTCCTCAGCCCCGGAGGCCAGGGCCCCCCAGTCTCTTCCTCTCTGCTGGGTCACTCCATTTGCCTGCAATCTTGAGTTATTTCTGCATTTCAAAAAGAAAGCCAACACCGCCCTGCCCCACTCTCCCTGGCCCCGCTGTCCCGCAGCACTGTTCCTGGAAAGAACCCTTGCTGGCCCAGGGGCTCCCTCCTGTCTCTCTTTAACCTCTTCTCACAGAGGCCTAGCGTCTGCATGCACGAAGGCCACGTCCCGAGTGTCCAGCTCCGTGAATTGTAGACGCATGTTCCTGACGGGCCAGCTCCAGAGACCCCCACGACCAGGCAGGGCCCCTCCCCCAGGAGCAGTTACCCTCAGGCTCCCACACAGATTTGTTTGGCCAGTTTGGCCTTTGTGTAGACGGAATTACCAGAACACACTCACACTTTGATTCTACATGCTGCTTGTAGGATTCACCATGTTGTCGGATGTAGCTGTAGTTTGTTCATTCTTGTGGCTGCACGGCCTCCTGTTGTTCATTTTTTTAATCTGCAAATTATTTATCCATCTGTAGAGTCAATGGGCTTTGGGGAGCTTTCTGGTTTGGGGTTATTGCGCATAGTGCTGGTGCTGTATGACCATTCTTGTACCTGACGTGGGGCCAGGTGCATTTTGGTTGGTTGTGCACCTAGAAGTGGCACCACTGGCCAAGGGCAGCACAGAACCAGCTATAGCAGACGAGGTCCTCCAGCGGGGACAACCCACAGTCCCGCCAGCCAGCGCACTCCAGCTGCCTCACGCTCTCACCAAATCTCGGTAGTTCCATGGTTTTCTCTCCACTGTAGCCATTCTGGTAGGCGTGTGGAATATCGACCTGGGGTTTTAATTTGCATTTTCCTGATGACTAATGGGAACGGGTGTCGATGTTGATTGGACGTTGGGATTTCTCTTTTTGCACGGAAAATGTCTGTCAAACAATTTGCCCATTTTTTTTTTCTGTTGGTTGTCTGTGTTTTCATTGATTTGTGGGAGTCTTTTTTATATTTCAGTTACTAGTTCTTTGTCAGATAGATGTAACTGTCAATACATGGAAGGCGTACATTGGTTTGGCCTAAAAAGACAGGACATCTCGAAGTGGGGAATTACAAGTCATAGGTGGGTTTAAAGATTCTTTGATTTGTAATTGGTTAAAGAAATGAAGCTTTGTCTAAAGGCTTGGAATGTTTTAAGATAAGGAAGTCTGTTAATTAGAGCTGTGATCCCCAGCCCCCGGGGCTAAAGACCCTTCATCCCTGTCACTTGCATCACTGCACAAACTCCGCCTCCTGTCAGATCAGCGGTCGCATTAGATTCTCACAGAAGTGAGAACCCTACTATAAACTGCACAAGCGAGGGATCTAGGTTGTACACTCCTTATGAGAATCTAATGCCTGATGATCTGAGGTGGAGCTGAGGCAGTGATGCTAGCGCTGGGGAGCAGCTGCAAATACAGATTATCATTAGCAGAGAGGCTTGACTGCACAGTAAATGTAACGCACTTGAATCATCCCAAAACCATCCCCCGACCCCCAGTCCGTGGGAAAAATTGTCTTCCATGAAACTGGTCCCTGGTGCCAAATAGGTTGGGGACCACTGAATTAGAGACAAGCCACCAGACATACACTCAGACTCAAGTGCTCTGTTAAGTAAATGGATGGCCCGCAGGAGTGGTTTGAGCTTTGTCTCGTGTAGACTTAGGCCTGTTAATGAGCCACAGAGGATGCCTCCAAGAAGGGAGGGGGCGTGGTGAGGCAGGTCTGACCTCCCTTCTCAGGGCCAGCAACTCAGCCTCAGGGTATTTCCAGGGTCCCCTGGGCCAAGCGGGGGTCCATTCAGTCAGCTGGGGGGCTTCAGATTTTATTTTAGTTCACATAATGAAAACTATTTTTTCCTCCCTGTGGATTGCTGTCTCACTGTCTTAACAGTGTCTTGTGAGGAAGAGAAGTTGTTAATCTTATGGTCCAATATATCATTTTTCCCCAAAAGAAGGTGGTGCTCTTTTTTTCTATTAATAGACTTTATTTTTTAGAACAGTTTTACACGTATAGAAAAATTGAACAGACGGTACAGAGTTCCCACACCGCCCCTCACAACACACATGGCTCCCCTATTATTACAACCTGCGTTAGTGCACTGTAGTTGTCATAACTGACCAAGCGGTACTGACACATTACTATTAACTAAAGTCCACAGGTTACATTAGGGTCACTCTGATTTTGTGTTGTAAGTTTTATGGGTTTTGACAAATGCATACTGTCCAGTGTCCGCCGTTAAAGAATTGCACAGAAGAGCTTCACTGCCATAAAGACCCTCTGTGCCCCCTCCTCCCTCCCCCTCCTCCCCCTGTTCCTCTTTCCCCCAACCCCAGCGACCGCTGTTGGAACTGCTGGAGGGCCTTGGAGTTGGACTCACATGGCGTGCAGTCTTTCAGACTGGCTCCTTTCGCTCAGCAGTATGTCCTTAAGGTCCCCCACGTCTTTCCGTGGCTCGCCAGTTCTTTTCTCCCTACCAGTGAGTGACATCCCACTGTCTGGACGTACCGTGGTCTGTTTATCCACTCACCCATTGGAGGGCATCTTGGTTGCTTCTGGTTTTGGGTGATTATGAATAAAGCTATTGTAAACATTTGTGTGCAGGTTTTGGTGTGCACATGAGTTTTCAGCTCATAGCGTGAGACTACTAGACTTCATGGCAAGAGTCCGTTTAGTTCTGTAAGAAGCTGTCTTCCCACCAGCAGTGCACAAGACTTCCTGCTGCTCCAGGTCCTCGCCAGCAACTGGCGTTGTCAGTGTTTTCATTTTGGCCACTCTAATAGGTGTGTCTCGTTGTTGTAATTTGCAGTTCCCTAATGACACATGATGTGGAGCATCTTTTCATGTGCTTATTTGCCATCTGTATTTCTTCTTTGGTGAAATGTCTGCTCAAACCACTTGCCTATTTTTAAAATTGGGCTGTTTGTTTTCTTACTGTTGAGCTTTACGAGTTCTTTGTATATTTTGGATACAAATCCTTTATCAGATGTATGTTTTACAAATATTCCCTCCCAGCAGGTGGCTTGTCTTTTCATTCTCTTAACAAGGCTTGGAGTTTGTGTGTGTGTGTGTGTCCTACTTAAACAACAAATCTTTGCTGATTCCAAGGTCATGAAGATGGTCTCCTTTGTCTTCCCGCTTACACTTACATCTCTAATCTACCTAAATTTGATTTCTGTGTATGATGTGAGGGAGGGATCAAGATCCTTCAATTCAATCACCCGGCACCATGTATTTAAAAGACCACCCTTTCCCTGCTCTTCACCACACGAGTGAGAGCCCCTCCCCTCCACCCGTCGGTTTGTCCATCTTTGCATCGATAACCACCCTGTCTTGATCACTGAATGTAACAGTCATTCACGCCTTCCCGGCACCCCGTTCACTGAAACAGCTCTTGTCAAGGTCAAATTGCAAAATCCAGTGGCTGATGCCCACTCCCATCCTCCTGCCCACCCATCGGCAGAGGCACTGACACAGCGGCCACTCCCTCCTCAAAGCACTTTCCTGGCCCGCCTCCTCCTGGCCTCTCCCGTCTCCAGCGGGCTCCCCCGTCTGCTCCGTGGGACCCCTCGCTTCTCTAGCCTCTTGAAGTCAGAAGGCCCCTGGGCTCAGTCCCCAGACATCTCATCCAGTCTTCTACGATGACACTCTTGAGTGCTGATGTCCATCCAGCGTCCATCCTGCCTGGACTCCCGACTTGGATAGCTGCCGCCACCCGGCAGAACCAATCGCACGTCCCCCACTCCAGCTTGAAACATCCTGGCCTTCCTCCTCAAGGACCCCTCCTGCATCCCTTCCCATCTCAGCCGGCATCGCGCCTTCCTTCCGGCAGCCTGGGTAGACGCTGGCACATCAGTGTCAACCTCTCTGTCACTCGTCGCTCCTCCAACCCACCTGGAGCTCCTACTGGCCCCACCTCAAAGTGTGTCCAGACTCTGACTGCTTCTCACCGCCTCTGCGGCCACTGCCCTGGTCCAGTCCCCCGCTGGCTTCCCCCTGGACGATGGCCCCAGACTCCCAGCTGGCCTCCTCCTTCATCCAGGCCCCAGGGCTGCCCCAGCACCTTCCTCCTCTGCTTCCTGCGGGAACCCCCAGGGGCTGCTCATCCCACTGGCAGACACACCAGGGGCCTCCCAGTGGGTGGGCACCTGCACTCCCTGGCAGGATGCTCCTCTGACCTCTGCCCTGTGTCTCTCCCTCCTCCTCCCTCCCCCAGGCCAGGCATGCTCCAACAGGGCCTCTGCTCTGTCTGTTCCAGGTCAGCCTGGCTCCTTGGGTCACCACCTCCCAAAAGTCTGATCAGAGGAGGCCTCTCTGATGCAATGCCCTCCTCCCTGTCACTCCCTGTGCCCTGCACCAGTTTCCTCCCTGGCACGTACCACCTTCCGATGTCCTGTGTGAGCTGCCTGCTTCGTCACACATCCGGCCTCTCCGCCTAGAATATAACTCCATGAGGGCAGGAATTGGTGTTTCCTCGATTTCCCCAGCATGTGCAGCAGAGCCTGGCATGAGTTAGGTGCCCGATGACCCTGTGTGGGATCAACACATGGATGCTCAGGATCCCAGAGGGGCTGAACCAGGAGGCAGGACCCTGGGAGGCATATTGGGTGGAGGTCGGGGGAGTGGATTACCCCTCGTCTCCACCCACCCAGGTGGACCCTCCCAGTCTGGGCCTGGGCTCTCCACTTGGCCCTTGCCCGCCCTGCCAGGGGTGTTGGCACACAGTGGGTGCTCAGCAGTCCCCAGCTCCTTCTCTGCCCCTCCCCTCTCCGGCACTCCACCATTCTCTGATTCCCCAACTCTCCTGACAGCCTGGAGAGGCCAGCCCTGGGCCCTGCAGCTGCTCCCCAGAAAGGAGCTTGGGGGCCTCCCTGGCAGGCAGTTCAGTGGGCTGTGATGCCAGAGGCTGGGATGGAGCCTGGGCCAGGCCTCTGCCACCTGCCCCCACTCTCCATGTGGGCTGTGTACCAGGCAGAGCCTGTGTCCCCGTTGCATGCAGCCCCTCTGGCCTGGGGATCCTGGGCCCCTTGAGGAACCCTGAAGCTCCAACTGGGCACCTCGAGGATCTCTGCTGTGCTGGAGGCCAAAGGGCCCCTCCAAGTCAGTAACTCCAGCAGAGTCAACCCATGGTGGGATCAGTGCTAGGGTCCCAAAGAGGGTCCTGTCCCCTGTGCCCTGCCAAGTGTATGACCTGGACATGATCAGGTGTCTGCCGGCCAAGCCTGATGGGGACAGGGGCTCCTGAGTCAGGTGGGCAGGTGCAGGAGCTCTGGGAGTCTGTGCCGGGCCAGGAGGCCAGGGCACGGTCCTGCAGCTCCAGCCCCAGGAGGGCAGCCAAGGCTGTCAGCCCATCCTTGACTCCCCAGGTGGGAGCGCCAGGCCCAGACCAGGAGGGTCCACCTGGGCAGGTCAAAGGTGAGGGGATTAGGAGCCACTCCCCTCAACCTCCATCCAATATGCCTCTCAGGGTTCTGCCCTACCTCTCAGGTCGGTCCCTGTGGGACCCCAACATCCAGGTATTCATCCCACACAGAATTATCAGCACCCACCATGTGCCGGGCTCTGGCCCAGGTGCTGGGGAAACTGAGGGAACAACACAGGCAGAATGTCTCCACTCTGTGATAAAGGGAAGAAGGGACGGTCTCTGCAGGGAAGTGGGGGCCCCTCTACCCTTGGGGACCCCAGAGGGTCCCTTCTCAGTACTGCGTGTCATCTGCAGGGGACAGTCCAAGCCTCTTAGCCTGGCTTGCACCAGCCCCACAAGCATCCCACAGCGGACCGCCATGTCACGCCTCTGGTCCTGCTGGTCGTTGGCACTGGCCACTCACTTCAGAGGCCTGTCACCTTGTCAGTGCCTCCTTGGGGAGCACACCTGAAGTGTGTGTCCTTACAGGTGTGTACATCAGCAACCTGGGATACTACTTTGTCCACCACTGGGCCCAGGGACCCAGCATGGTGATGCAGAAGACACTGGCTGGGACCACCTTTCTCCTGAGTCCAGCCCACCCAGGGCCGCTGACATCTGTGAGATCCCAGCCCACTGGGAGGCAGGTGATAACCCCAAGTGCCAGGCTCTGGGCCTGCCCCAAGGACAGCCTTGGACCCCGGGCAGCTCGGGCAGATTCCCAGGGCAAAGACGTTCATCTGCTTTGCTCTGGTATCTGTGCTCACATTTAGAAAGGTACCAGATGACCCCAGTAAATATTTATGGAGAGACTGGGTGTGGAGGGGACCGAGGCAGTGGCCCTTCATCTATGGCCATGAGGCCGACCAGGGTCCTGTTTTATTTGGTTACAGAAAAGATGGGACTTCCAATCCTGCCTGCTGCCCCTCTGTAAGGCGGAGTCATGGCCCGCCTACCTCACAGGGAGCTGGGAGCTCCCGGGAAATGTCATTCAGGTCACTGCTGAATAACATCATCTCCTCAGAGATATCCCCTACAGACACCACTTTCCAACACATTCCCCGGCTAAATTTCCTTCTCGACATGGACCCCTCTGTGAAATGATCTGTCCGAATATCCCTTTCCTACTTAAGGCCTGCCCCTCCTCCCCTGGCTGGCCCTGAGCTCCACAGGGTCCGCGGGGTCCAGGGAGTCCAGGGACAGCTCCTAAGTCAGTTCCTGATGCCACACAAGAAAGAAAGAGCGCATGGGTGAAGGGTGAGGTCCTGGGGGTGGCCTCACTGTGGCCCCCACGGGGCCGAGGCTCAGGAGACCTGGTTCCCATCCCATTCCACCGGTCACCTTTGAGATCACGGCCTCGAGGGCACAGGACAGTGTTAGAGACAGGCCCCCAGGGACCCTACAGTGTCAGAGACGGGCACGTGGGGCCAGGGAGCAGGAGGGCCCAGGGCGGCAGGGCCAGGTGAGGTGCTGCTCGTGGGGGGAGAAGGGTGGAGAGTGGGCACAGGCAGGGGTCACTCGGAGACGGGCGATGAGGTCCGCGGGTGGCCGGGGTATCGGGAGGCTTCCCGAGAGAGCCCCAGGGAGCGTCTCAAGGGGGAAGGAGGAGTGGGGCCCCGGGAGCTATAAGGCACAGTGGGGGTGGCAGGCAGGAGCCCGGAGCGTCCGCCTTGGCCCGGGGAAGGGCTGCAGGGCCCCCGGGCTGCCGCAGGTGAGCGGGGAAGGGGCGGCGCCCGTGGGGCTCGCTCGTCTGCCGGCCCCGAGAGCGGGTCAGGGTCACCGCCCGGGCCGACGGCTGCCCGTGTCCCCGCCACGCTCAGCCGCGCCCCCCGCCCCCGAACCCCCGAGATCCAGGGCGGGCCCGGGCTGGGCGGCGCGCACACCCCACGCGCGGGGCGGGGGGGGCGCGTCTGCACCGGTCCCGGCCGCCCCGCCCCGGCCCCGCCTCCCGCGCACGCCGGCCGCGCCCACGTGACCGGCCCGGGTGCAAACAAGCCGTCAGCTGACCGGCCTGACTGCGCCGTCATCCAGGCTCCCAGCGCGCGGCGTCCGCGCTCTGCTGCGACTGCCCCGCCGCCGCCATGCAGCCCCCCAGCCTCCTGCTGCTCGCCCTCGGCCTGCTGGCCGCGTCGGCCGCCGCGCTCGTCAGGTGAGGCCCCGGTCCCGGCGGTGCTCCGCGCAGAGGGCCCTGCGCCCGCGGCGGCCCCCGCGCGCCCGGCCCGCGCCGCTGCACCTGCGCCGCCCGCCCTCGGCGCTGCGTTCTCCCGAGGCCCTCGCCAGCGCCCCACCCGGTACCAGCCGGGGTCGCCCTCGCGGGGACAGGCGGAGGCGTGAGGACCCCAGCCTCCCCAGGGTCCGGAGTGGGGAGGAGGTGCCGCTGATTCAGGACAGGTGGACTTGGGTGTCCCGTGCGCAGGGTCCTACCGTGGAATTCGGGAGGCCCAGGTGTAGGCTCTGGAGCCTCCTTGAGCTGGGCCCAACATTTTCCATC
Organism: Daubentonia madagascariensis; assembly: GCA_023783475.1. NCBI lineage: Eukaryota > Metazoa > Chordata > Mammalia > Primates > Daubentoniidae > Daubentonia > Daubentonia madagascariensis. The sequence continues at coordinate 111,704 of JAKFHU010002686.1, forward strand.
TGGGGACCTCTTTGCCCCCTGTGAGCTGGGGTGTGGTTTTTGAAAGTTTGCTTCAGGGGCTCTTAGCACAGGCCCTGGGTGGCGAGGCCCCTGGGGGCCCTAGGAGTCCGGCAAGTCCTGAGAGAGGAGGTCATTCTGTGCAGCAGGCATAAGGCAGGGTCCAGCTTGCCCATCCTGCGGCTGGCGCTCTGCTGCAGTGAGGACCACACCCTCCTCAGGCCTAGGGGCCTGACCCCTGCACCGGGTGAGGTCTGCTCCCTAGACCCCCTCTCCTGCCCTTGCAAGGCAGACTGCTCTCCCAGGAGGGAGGGGCACGGTGGGCCAACCCCATTCTGCATCTGCCACCACCCTTGTTCTGGGGCCTTCATGGGAGGCCAGGGCTCCCTGTGGGCCAGCTGTTGTGGACAGGTGGGTGAGGTCATAGGGCTGTAGGGGCTGGGGGCAGGGTGGGACTGAGCTTCACCATAGGCCCTGGGCAACAGCCCCAGGACAGGTAGCCCCAGACAGGCATTTTTGGGGAGCAGCTACAGGCCTGAGCCTACCCTGACTTTGCCAGCCCCACCCACCTGCCTCCCCTCTCAGGCAGATGGCACAGTGAGGAGGGGAGCCTGGGGCTTCCTGGGGGCCGGGCAGCTGATCCAGAGCCCCTCACACCTGATCCTAGGTCCTTTGGGACTGGTGGTACCTGCTTCCAGGATCCCTGGGGGGCGTGTGCCTCCCCCAGGCCAGAACCTGGGGCTCTCCCAGCCCACCAGGCAAGAATCCCATCTTCCTGGACCATGCCCTTTGCGTGCCAGCCACAGCCAACTGTGACCTTGGACTCTCAAATCCTTGGGGCAGGGACAAAGTTTCACCCAAGTGATTAAATGATCAGATGAGCTCTCCTTGGAACAGGAACCAGCTCAGCCGGGGACCCCAGAGGGGCAGGGACCCTCCCCTGCTGCATGCTCGGCGTGTAACAGGAGTCAGGTACCTGACCGCAATCCAATCTCGGCTCCCTCCTGCACAGTGCAGACCCTGCGCCCCTGGGCTGCGCAGTGTGCTGGGGATGCTGCTAGTGGGGGTGCAGAGGGGTACGTTTGGAGGAAGCGTGGGGCCAGAGCACTGAGCAGCAACACAGTGGCAGGAAAGGTGAGAGGCAAGGAGGGCTTTTGGGATGGTGTTGAAGGCCCGGCTGGTGGCCAGGAGGAGGCCGCTGGGAGCTCAGGCAGGCAGAGCCGCCAGTGCTGGCCTGGCGGTGAGACCACCTTGGTGCGAGGTCCAGGTGGAGGACAGATGGGGTCAGTGGCCAGGAGCACTGGGCTGCCTTGGAGAGCTTCGGGCAGGGGCGGCAGGTGCCACCAACACCCTCAGCAGCCCCGCTGGCTGCCTTCCGGGAAGAGAACAGCGCAGGTGCAAAGGGAGGCCAGGAGGCCAGTGGGAGCTTTCGGAGCCTCTGGGAGGAGCAGCACACTGGCCTTCAGCTTGGATGTGAGGGGCGGGGGGTGGGTGACCAGGGCCTCCCAGGACTTTGGCCTGAGCAACCTGGGGTGGTCATAGGTTGCCGTTCGCTGATTAAGGGGAGGCTGGGCCAGTGGGTTTCGAGTGGTTTGGGCCCTGCTAAGTTTGAGATGCTGGGGGTGTCTGGGTGGATGTGCAGTGTAGGAGGCCACTGGGGGCACCTGGTGGCTCACAGATGGGTGGCCTCAGCTTGCCCACAGGAGGGCTGCCCTTGCCCACCCTGATATGCCCCGACCCCCATGTTGACAGAATACCACTGCACAAGTTCAAGTCCATACGCCGGACCATGTCGGAGGTGGGGGGCCCCGTGGAAGAACTGATCGCTAAGGGCCCCATCACGAAGTACTCGATGCCCGCTGTGACCAAGGGCCCCGTCCCTGAGATGCTCAGAAACTACATGGACGTGAGTGTGGGGCTGGTGGTGGGCCCTGCTTGAGGCTTCCAGGAAAGCTCCACACGAACATGTGTAGTGCTCCCGTTCTCTTACACGGCAGCCGGTGGCTTTGCGTGATTCTCCTGTTCAGTGAGCTGGGGGGGCGGGGCTTCCAGGATCAGCCATGCCTTTCTCTGCTAAGTGCCTGACCCCTGTTGCCCTTCCTGTGTCCCCATCACCACAGGGTCCTGGTCCTGCTCAGGGCTGGGGGTGCATGGGGGTGGCCTTGCCACCTTAGTGACTCCCCCAGTGTCCTGAGCACTGACTGGCAGCTCAGAGCTGCACTGGCCCAGAGTGAAACCCCGGCTTGGCCCCGGAGCCTGCCCCCAAGGCTGCAGGGTCGGGGGACCTGGGGGCTCTCCGGGCCTACCTGCCTGGGTATGGCCAACTGCCCAAGAGCCTCTGTCTTGCCCATCCTGCTGGCAGGCCTGGGGTGACCCTGTGCCCAGTCCCTGTCCCTCACTGTCTTTTTGGGCAGCAGCTCCTTCTGTGCCTACTGCTCCTGGAGGGGAAACAAGCTCAGAGTAGAACATTGTAGAAGCCTCACAGCAAGCTGGGGTTTGGTCAGGCTTGTCCCAGCCCTATGGGGACAGGTTCTGGGCCAGGGCCCCTGCCCCCGAGGTTCAAGCCCCTCACTGCTGCCCATCTTGTCACTCTGGCCCACAAGGGTAGGGTGGGTGGCCATGCCCTCTGTCCCGCTTGGCCTGAGCCCTGGTCAAGGCAGGAAGCTCAAGACTCACAGGCATGTGATATTTGCTAGGGGGCAAGGGGAACTGTCCGCCTGAGGCCCGAATGGCCGGTTTAGATTCCCCACCCACACACACACACACACACACACACACAGAGGGAGATTTGCTGAGTCACCCCCCACCCCCCACCAACGTGGACACTTCTGTTGGGTCATGAGTTAGCAGCTGCTGCTCCCTGGGGCCAAGTGGCCAGAGAGACACCGGACAGGATTGGAGCCGGAAATCCCGTGGCCGGTGGTGACCCAGGTTCCCACTTGGGGGAAGAAGGTGCCCAGGCAGGCAGGGCCCAGATGACCCTGAACTCCAGGACCACCATACCCTCTGCCCTCTAAGAGGACCAAGGGCGGCCTTTCTCTCTGAGACTCAGAGTGGCACGTGACCCTTCGTGCCTGCGATCCGAGGCAGCACCCCCTCTGTTCCTGGGGTCGATGGGGAGCCAAGCCCCAGGGCAGTTAAGGCAGGGTTGCTGGGCAGCAAGGGCCTCCAAGGCTCCCCTCGGCCAGCCAGACCCCCAGAGCCAGGCCCTGATGTGGCCCAAGCTGAGGAGGAGGAGGTCACTCCCCTTCTTAGGCCTTGGACCTCTGTACAGCAGAGGCTCTTCCAGGCAGGCCTGTGCCATGACTAAGGCTCAGGTCAGGGGCCAGGCCTGTCTCTATGCTGGCTTGACCACTGGCCTCACCTTTCTCATGGGATAGTCCCCCCGACCTCCCCACACAGGTAGGGCCGGGTGGCTTGACCAAGAGGCCTGGAGACCCCAAGTGCCCGTGGGCCTGGCCTTGGCCTCCCAGCCGGAGCCTGTTTCCTGGGAAGGGGTCAAAACCAGGCTTGGCAGGTGAGAGTAATCTGCGCCTCCCTCCAGTTAGGCCTTCGAGGCCTGACTCTGGGGACAGCCAGAGGCCTTCTCAGGCCCAGTGGGGAAGTGGGTGCCCCCACCGCAGCCCTGACTGCCCACCCCCACCCCTGCCCAGGCCCAGTACTACGGGGAGATCGGCATCGGGACCCCCCCACAGTGCTTCACGGTCGTCTTTGACACCGGCTCCTCCAACCTGTGGGTCCCCTCGGTCCACTGCAAACTGCTGGACATCGCCTGCTGTGAGTCATGCTTGCCATCCACTACCCCAGCCCCTGTCCCTCCAAGATGCCACCTGCCTTAGGCTGGGCCAGTCACGCTCAGGGGCTGCGGGTGGGGAGCGAGCGGGGAATGGGAGGCCCTGGGTGGGGGCCCCACACACCCATCTACCTGACCTGCATGTCCACATGCCCTGTTTCCAGGGTGCTGGGTCTCCCCTGAGTCTGGCCCTTCTGGGATGTCACTGGGCACTACCAGGAAGGCAGGGGCAAGGCTGGGGCTTGCAGGTGGCCCTGTCTCAGGAACTGTCTTGGGCCATGCGCTGCTCCTGCCTCTTGGCAACGGGAGACGGGCCGGCCCTCCGACCTGTCCCAGGACACCTGCTTTCTGGGGGAACCTGTTCCTACCAGCCCCAGCCTTGCTCTTGCTGGGGCTGGGGGCCATGGTGGCCAAGGATGGAGCAAGCTGTGGGCTGGACCCGCCCACTGGGCATAGGGCAAGGCTGGGTATCACGGCCCCACGGTCCTGGGACCCCTGGCATGGTGGGCCTCGTGTTGCAGCCAGATCCACCCTGTGAGGCAGCTTGGGAGGTGGGCTCTGAGTAGGCTGCCGGGGGCACGGAGGTCCGAGGCCGTGCAGTGGGACTGCGGGCTGACCGCCCCTCCCACTTGGCAGGGTTGCACCACAAGTACGACAGCACCAAGTCCAGCAGCTACGTGAAGAACGGCACCTCCTTCGACATCCACTACGGCTCAGGCAGCCTCTCTGGGTATTTGAGCCAAGATACAGTGTCGGTGAGTCCCTCCCAGGGCTCTGTGCACAGGCGAGAGGGCGTGGTGGCCCCCAGCCTGACCCCAGCTCTCGGGAAGGGCTGTGGAGTTTGGGTGGCCAGTGGCAGTCAGCTGAGTGAGGCGGCCGGGCACCCAAAGGCCCGGCAGTGGGAAGACTCGGGTGAGGAGGTGGAAGGGGAACAGGCCTGGCAGGGAGGGGAGTGGGCAAGGGGCTCCTGGAGTCAGGCCCATGAGCCAGAGGGGGAGACCTCAGTGCCGAGCAGGCATGGCGGCTCCGTGACCAGCCCTGGTGACTGAGCTACTCCCAGGCTCCGGGCTCCACTTTGGGCTGGGTGGGTTTGAGGAGCCAGCAGGTGTTCAGGGCTGGCCAAGGGGATGGACAGGGTCCCTGCAGCCAGCCAAGGGGTTTGGAGGCTTGGGAGGGGTAAGGGGGATGTGCCAGGAGCCCACTGTCCAGGCAGCTGGCAGGGAGGCACCTGCAGAGGAGCCCAAGGGGGGTTGGGCAGGGATGGCTGTCCTCAGGGCCCCATGCCTGTGTGTTTTCCTGCCGTTGACTCCCTGGTGCGCCTCGGAGTGAGTTGTTATCACAGAGCTGCCTGCTGCTGGGGTGCACCAGGCCACAGGAGGACCCAGGGTTCCAGGGGTGATGCAGCCCCCAGCCCGGCGGGGGCTGGCAGGAGGGCAGCAGAGCCCTCCCGCAGGGCCAGGGGTCCGGGAGAGGGCCCCTTCCGCCAGCCAGGCCTGGTTCTACCCGTCCCTGCTGGGATGGGTCCAGGGGCCTGGTCAGGGTCCTGCTTGTCCGGCCCTTGCCCGGAGGGATTGGATAGGCTCCAGCGGACCCTGCCGTGGCACCTCGTGCCTGTGCTGCCAGAACATCCCTGCGGGCTGCCCTGTCCCCCTCCACGTCCTCCTGCTGGGTTACATGCAGGGCTCCTAGGGGTTCATTCTCTGCTCTGCTCAACCCTCACAGGATGTTGTCCAACTGCCTCCTCCTGGTGGTGTGAGCCTCAGCGCCGTTCCTTCCCACATCCTGCTCTGGCCGCCTGTCTCTGCAGTGGGGCCTGGGCTGGGGGCGGGGCAGCAGGGCCGGGAGCTGGGCTGCTGGGGTGAGGTCTGTGGGTTCCCATCTGTCAGGCTCCGGGCCCTTGTCCCTGTGCCTGAGGGCAGGAATAAGACCTGCCTGGCATGGGGGGGCAGGCAGGAGGTAGGAGTGGAGCGAGGACCCTGCCCTCTGTGCCCCCTCCATGTCCCAACAGCTGCGCAGACTGCCACCCTAGCCCCAGCCCACGTCCGTGTCCCCAGCCCATCCCAGCTGTGTTCACAGCCCTCTCTCCCAAGCCCTCTCTCTGCCCTGTCCTGGGAGATGAGGGGTATTGATGGAGTTGGGTTTTGCAGCCGTGGCCACCCAAGCCCAGGGCTGGTGTCAGGCTTAGCGGGCACATGTGGCCCGCTGACACCTGCCCTGGCCCACAGGTGCCGTGCTGTTCAGCTTTGTCGGCCCCAGGTGGTGTCAAAGTGGAGAGGCAGGTCTTCGGGGAGGCCACCAAGCAGCCAGGCATCACCTTCATTGCGGCCAAGTTCGACGGCATTCTGGGCATGGCCTTCCCCCGCATCTCCGTCAACAACGTGCTACCTGTCTTCGACAATCTGATGCAGCAGAAGCTGGTGGACAAGAACATCTTCTCTTTCTACCTGAACAGGTGGGATGGCAGGGGCAGGGCTTCCTTTTCCCCTCGTTGTCCCCCCGGTGATCTGGGCTCAGCTTTGCTGGAATAGAGGGTGTGGCACTCATGACACTGTCTGCACCCCCCCCATCCTGTGTCTGCCCTTCAGGCGTGTGGCCACGCTCCTGACCTCTGACTTCGGGGCGTCCCGGGAGGCCAGGGGTGACCACCCTTTTACAGGTGGTAGAGAAGGCTGTGTCTTGCCTGGGTCTCCCAGTGGGAGGGGCTCTGGCCGTGGGTCCCAGCATCTTGGCGGTTGGGGCCTCCCTCCTCTGGGAACAGACCTGGGTCAGGTGAGAGGCTCACATGGTCCTGGCCTTGGGTGCTGGGGGTCTGGAAGGGGTGGGACATGACCTCCGATATGTGACAGGAGCTCTGGAGAAGGGAGCCTGCCTGGGGGCCAGAGCTTCCTTGGACTGGTGACCCTAGGTGGGTGTGTGCTGCTTGGGGAGCACTGTGGCCTCCCTGGAAGGTACTGGCTGCCTTCTAAGGAATGCTGGGGGCCCGTCCTGCGGGGGAGATGGGACCCCCCCCCACCCGGCTAGCAGCTACCACACCAGCATGGATGACCTTGGGAGGGGGACCTCTGGCCTTGGTTTCCTCTTCTCAGGCCAGTGCTGAAGGGAGCACCGGACGTGAGGGGTGCTGGGGTGTTGTAGGGCACCATGCTGCCTGGGCTTCACTACTGGGTGTGCGTAGGGTGTCAGCAGGCGGCCGCCTGCCCTGAGCCGCGCCTGGTCACTGCTCACTCTCTCTCCAGGGCTGACAGGTGGGATTGTTTCTCACATGCCCACTTGGCACTTGGGGTCTCCAGGCCTAACCCCTGACCCTGGGGCACTTCTGGCAGAATCCCAGCCCTGCCCCCAGCCTGGCCTGGCCTCTTTCCTCTGTCCCTTGCTCAGGCAGTGAATTCCCTTTAGCAGCGCTCTGGGCAGCGCCACTCGCCTAGAGGCCAGGACACAGGTGAACCAACTGGGTCACTCCCCTGGAGCCCTTGGTGAGGTGGAGAGGGTGTCCTCCTTCGAGCAGGAAGGGGACCCAGGAGGCTGGCCAGGTCCCAGGTGGTGAGGCATGACTGCCCGGGTGGGGTCTCAGGTGGAGTGAGGGGCACGGAGCAGGTTTGGTGGGTGGGGCGTGGGGCTGCAAAGGGGCTGGCGGGTGCTGGCCGAGGAGGGCAGAGGCCCTGGGCGGTGGTGGGAGGACATGGGTAGGGGACAGGCCAGCAGGACAGTGGCAGGCCCAGCTGGAGACATCCTGGCGGGAGAGCAGAACCCCCCACCAGGGCAGCCTCCCTAACAGGACTGGCAGGGTTTGCTGCGTATTAAGGCTCGTCCTTGATCCTCACTTATAAAGGAACCTTAAGCAGCATGAGCTGTGGGCCACAGAAAGCATAATGTCCTGTACTCCCGCCCAGAGCACCCTGGGTGGTGTTTGTGGTAGCCTGGGTTAGACACAGGGGGAGGAGCTGAGCTCTGAAGGAAGAGTCAGCGAGGCTCAGGAGGGTGGGTGCATAGGGAGTTCCTGGGAACAGCGAGTGCAAAGGCCCTGGGGCAGGAACTAGTCATCTCAGTTTCTCAGGGTTAGGCTGTCACCTCCTCCTAGACTTCCTTGGTTTTTCTTCCAGACAGGGTCCCCCTTCCTTAGGTTTTTGGCACTCACTTCCCCATCTGCCTTGCAGCCTTGACCCTGACCGTCTGGCTGAGCAGAGCAGAAGAACCTGAGCATTGAGCAAGATCTATTCTGCCTCGGATGGGCTGGGCCTGTGCACACCAGCCCACTCAGGGTGTGGGATCAGAGCCCCTCCCTGGGAAGAAGGAAGTCCCATCTCTCCTCTCCCTTCTGGGTCTTTCCATCCCTGCAGGTCCAGAAGGTTCCTTCTCCAGGAAGTTCTCCCTGGTTGCCCCACCATCCCCTTACTTCTGGCCTCCTGGCCCTCTCACACTTGGGGGACAGGGAGGTAGCTGACTCCTTCCCTTTCCTCCCAGGGACCCAAAGGCACAGCCCGGAGGTGAGCTGATGCTGGGTGGCACGGACTCCAAGTACTACAAGGGCTCCCTGTCTTACGTGAACGTCACCCGCAAGGCCTACTGGCAGGTCCACATGGAGCAGTGAGTAGTGGGCGCAGTCGCTCCCTCAGTTCTGCGGGCGGCTGTGGCATGGGAGCGGGCTGCTGTGGCCCCCAGCATTAACGGGCCACCACCCTGGTTCCGGCACACGCACCTCTGAGCGCGCCGGGGAAGAGATGGGGTCGTCAGCTGCAAACTCTTCGCGCCGCCTCCGCCTCCCTGTCCCCCAGGATAGAGGTGGCCGGCGGGCTGACCATGTGCAAGGGGGGCTGTGAGGCCATTGTGGACACTGGCACCTCCCTCATGGTGGGCCCTGTGGACGAGGTGCGTGAGCTACAGAAGGCCATCGGGGCTGTGCCACTGATCCAGGGTGAGGTAAGTGCTGGGTGCTGGTGGGGCAGGGGGGCAGGGTGCCCCAAGGGTGGCACCCCCACACATTGCTCTCGCCCCCAGTACATGATCCCCTGTGAGAAGGTGTCCAGCCTGCCCTCGGTCACCCTGAAGCTGGGAGGCAAAGACTACGAGCTGTCCTCGGAGGACTACACGCTCAAGGTGAGTGGGGTGCATGGGCAGTGGGGGCTGTGGCCTGGACGCCCTGGGGTGGGGGTGGCCCAGGTGGTGACAGGCCCAGTGGTGACCCCCACGGCCGTCCCAGGTGTCCCAGGGCGGGAAGACCATCTGCCTGAGTGGCTTCATGGGCATGGACATCCCCCCGCCCAGTGGGCCTCTCTGGATTCTGGGTGACGTCTTCATCGGCCGCTACTACTCCGTGTTCGACCGCGACAACAACAGGGTGGGCTTTGCGGAGGCCGCCAGGCTCTAGCTCCCCAATCTGCCCGCCCACCGGCAGAAAAAGGAGGAGAGTCTGGTAGGCGGAGGCCAGCGTTCCCCAGCCCCCCCAGCCCCTCTCCCCACTGTCACACGCACTTGCACACCCGCCTGCCCGCTGCCTTGGGCTCTCTGGAGGCCCCACAGCCCAAGCTGGGCTCACTGTTCTGTTCGCTGGTTTTTCCCTCCCTGGGTTGAGAAGTACTGCCTGTCTCTGCCTGACGGAGGGCAGAGGGCGGAGGCCGGTCCCGTGCACACGTTTCCCTCACTAGGAAGACCCAGCCCAGGTTCAGCAGCGACAAGTTTGTGCATCCTGGAGCCCCTCCCCAGGCTGCCCAGCACCCGCTGGCCTCAGCTCCTGCCCCGCCCCAGGCCACCACAAAGTCCTCACAGACCCTCCTTCAGAAACCAGCCCTGCCCAAGGACCCCCGCCCAGCCGGGCTCTGCCAACCCCACCCATCCGTTTACACTGGGCCCGTTGCAGAAGGGGCCGGCCGAGGCCCGAGGAGGAGCTGGAAGGAGAGAGAGGATGAAAGGCAGCCTCACGGGGCCTGCGGGGCCATCCTGGCTGACCCCATCTACATGGGCATTCATGGGCTTGGGGCTGGGGGGGACGTGGGCTCGCGCCAGCCGCCTCTCTGGCTGACCTCTGCCGCCTTCTCTTTGGGTGGCTGAGAGACAAAATTGACATGAAAATACAGCTGTCAGGCCTCTTTCTCTGTGTTGGCGTGTTTTGTGCTTGGTGGGGAAGGTGGCTGTAAATCGGGATGGGGAAGGAGCTAGCGGGGCTGGCATGACACAGAGGGCTGACACAGGGCCGGGCTGGGGGTGCCCCTGCCCTTCTCTGCACATGGGATCCTGAGGCTGTAGCTAGCTGTCCGGCCTGGTCCGCTGGCAGGGACTGGCTCATTCTGAGGCCCGGGGCAGTGATCAGCAGGATGTGGCCTTGGCCAGAGGGTGCAGGGTGGGGCCCTGCCACAGGGTTTCTAGTGTAAGTGCCTGTGTCGAGGCACGGTTTTTGGGTGGCCCAGGCAAGTGCCTGGTACGCTTTTCCAGAGAATGTTGCTGCTCTTGGAGGTGAAAGGGCAGCAGCAGGGCCCCAGCAGGACTTCCGATCACCCTCTGCACCCCGTGTTGGACCTGAAAAGAGAGCACGTCTGCACTGGGCCGGGCAGTGTGGGCAGCCAGCCTCCTGTCTGGGCCTCCATTGCAGGCCCTGGAAGCAGCCTTCTGCCATGAGCAGAGCCAGCGCCAGAGCAGGCCTGCCTGGGGTCACTGGGTGCAGGGATCAGTCAGGAAACTCCTCAGGCCGCAGGTGCTGCAGTCACTAACCTCAGGCTGATGGCTGGGGTGGTCTTCCCTTGGAGGCATGTGCCCAGATGTGGCAGTGGCAGCAGCCAGTGGGGTTTTAAGGGATAGGCAGGAGTTGTGAGCACTTCATGGTAGGGACAGGGTTCCCTTTGAGATCAGTAGCTCTAAAGCATTCCTTGGAAACCCTCCCCCCTCCCCACACCAGCAGGTGTAGGACACAGGGCAAATGTGACATTCATCATTCTCCTGGTGACTTCTCTGTGGGATGGTAGCTGTCATTGGCCTCCCGCTCCTATGGCCTCCAGGGCTTGCACACGAGAGCTGAGCCCCATCGGACACCTTCTCTGGGAAACACTTACCCAGGGTTGCAAGGAGGCTTGTAAACATGCCCAGTTTACATGCACCTGGGATCTGAGCAGGGAGTCAGGCACAGCTCCGTGGGGCCTGGCAGGGTTTCTGGGGAGGTAGGTGCCATCAAGTGCTTCTTGCAGACTGCACTGAAAGGCCAGGGAGGGCAGAGCAGGCAGGAGACAGCCCCCTTCGCCTCCCCGCCCAAGACTGTCAGCTGCTCCTTATAGGTTCCATCTACCCAGGGCCCAGGGCAGGCTGGGTGCCCCAGGGTTGCCCCAAGGCGAGCTCCCTGCAGCCAGTCGGGATTCTCAGGGCCCTGGAGTCTGACTCCAGGTTCAAATCCAGCCTCCTTGGCTTTATAGTTGGGTGACCTGACCCTGAGCTGGAGTCCCTGTCTCTAGACTGTGGGCAGTAACAGGACACTCCTAACAGAGGATGCTGTAACTGACAGGAACCTTGGGGAGCTCTGCCACTGTGACCAGAACACTGCCTCCTGTCTGGCTGGCTCAGGTCTAGCTGGCTCGGCCCTGGCTCAGCCTCAAGCCCTGCCACCCCTGCACCCTCTCAGTGGATGTTTCCTGGCCACGCCGTTGCTTGGAGCAATACCTGTACTGGCCAGCCCTCAGCAGTGTTCTGGAGTCCAGCCCCTTCAATCACCCACTCAGTGGAAGACCAGAGGGCTCTGGGGGCCTTGAAGAGAGGTGGCCTGGAGCAGGGAGAGAGGCCTAACTCCCCCTCACCTTGTCCAGTGACCTGAGCAGGCCCCTCCTCCCTGCCACCTGAGGGCCCTCTGGACCTGTGTGCAGACCAGTCCCCCTTGCCTTCCCCGAAACCTCCCGCTCAGCTCAAACCCAGGGAGAAGGGGTGGCATGGCACACAGGCCACACGCAGCCTGGGAAGGGCACCTGAGGTCTGGGTTCCCCTTGCCAGGCCCTTGGGGAGGGCGGGTGGTGGAGCTGGGCACAGGAGAATCAAGCCCTGGTTCCCTGGCAGGCCCCATCGGCCCACAGGGCCTGTGGGCACTGGGACTGAAGCTGGGCTCCACAGAGGGTGTGGCCAGGCGTCCCAGGGGAGGAGAGGGAATGTCCTTGTGCTTTCCCCCACTGGCTGGCCAAGGGAGGGTTTTATCAACATCATTTCAGATCAGCTTTGTACTGCGGGTTCCTGAAGCTGGTGGCTGAGGCTGTGCTGCTCAGCCCAGGGGTGGGGGCTGGAAGGGGAAGGGCCCGCAGAGGTGTGGGGCTTGTCCAGGGGATATGCATTCAGAGCAGGGCTCCAGGCTCAGAGAGCACAGAAGTTCGGGGGAGAAGCGGGTTCAGACAGGAGCAGGGTGTCAGGCGTGGGCAGGTGAGCGCTCAGAGTCAGGAGCGTCCCTGAGAAGGACTAGCTTGGAGAGACAGAGGGGCAGAGGAGAAGGGAGGTTCATAGGCCTAGGGCGGGAGGGGGAAGTGTGGGGGGCTTGGAGCGGGGAGGAATACGAGGCTACCCTACATCAGCCATCAGCACAGCGTCCCTTTTGGGGGAGAGTGGGGGCCGGCAGATTGCTGATGAGGACCCAGCTGCTCCACTCTCGGCAGCTGAGTGGGGGGGGGGGGGATGCGGGAGGGTGGGAGGGCTGGCGCTTTCTCCATGGGGAAGGGACCTTATCCGGACTTTTGTGGGGCTGGGAGATCAGCTGGAGACAAGTGTCTGAGAGGCTGAGAGTGTGGTGGGGTAGGTGAGGTCCTGGAGGGACCAAGGCTGGGAGGACAGACGTTGGTTCAGAGAAGCAATCTGTGGGGCCCCAGCTCCAGATGGGACAGGTAGGGCTCACAGAGAGGCTGTGGGCAGGTGGCGGACCCAGCTCCAAGGGCACAAGTGTCACTAGTGGCCAGGACCTCAGCAAGCAGGACCCTTGGCTCTGCGGGCAGAGGGGAGCCTTCTGGGTGCCTGTGCAGGGACAGCTGTCCAGGGAGGGGCCACATGCTCCCAGACTTCAGGAGTGAGCTGGATTAGCAAGGGTGGGGTCCAGGCTTGGCGGGGGTCTGATTGGTGGGTGGGCAGGAGCTCTGACCAGGGTGGGCTCAGAGAGAAGGGGACAGAGTAGGAGTCACTGAAACTTAATGGGGGGCCTGGACTTGGTGGGCTAAGTGGGGAGGGGCTGGAGAACCGTCTGGGGTGGGGGCTTGGTAAGGGACAGGATTGTGCAGAGATGGGTGTTCGGGTAGGGGCTTGGGGGAACTGGGGTTTCGTGGGGAGCCGGCAAGGACTCTTGAGTGGTGCCGACAGAGCGGGTGGGGAAGTGAGATCCAACAGGCCCAGGGGGCAGCGGGCTCAGCTGGGCCAAGCGAGGCGAGGCGGGGAGCAGAGAGAGGAGGGGGCTCTCCCGGGGAGGCAGATGGGGAGGGCCCAGGAGCGGGGGCTCCCACAAGGCTGGGGGCCTTGCGAGAGGGTGGGGAAGGGGGCGGGGTGGGGAGCTGGGGGTGGCGCGGGCACGGGTCGGACACCCGGCAGCTCCCCGGGGTCGCGGCTTCCGGCGAGCCTGGCCCCCTCCCTGCCTCCCTCCCTCCCGGCGGAGGAGGCAGGAGGCAGGAGGCGGGAGGTGGCCGCGGCCGCGTGCGTCAGGCTCTGGGCTGCAGCGGCGCGGCCGGCCTGGCGCAGCGGAGCGGGCGCGGGCAGCTGGGGAGGCGGCGGCGGCGCCGCGAGCCCCGCGCGCTCCCCGCCCCCAAGGTTGGGCCGCTGGGACGCGGCTGGGCGGACAGACAGCGCCCGCGGGACGGCGGAAGGACGCGCTCGCAGGCGCAGGGTCCGGCCCGCCCGCCGAACAGCCGCCAGTAGGTGAGGACGCGCCGTCCGGGCGGCTGCGGAGCAGGGCAGAGGGGGCGGGGCGGGGGCCAAGGAGCCTTGCTGCAGACCCCCCGGCGCGCGCCGCTGGGCGCGGGCGACTCGGTGCCTCGCCGGGGTGTTCGTTCCGCAGCGTGTCATTGTGCGTCTGCTTGTGGCCCCGGGGTGGGTGGCTCCGTGCGAATGTGCGCGCCTGGGGTGTTCAGGTTGGAGGCGATGCGCGCGAGTTTGGAGGCCTCGGGCTGAGCCGTGTCACGGTGCGGTGCGTGGGGAGTTGTTTACCTGGCGCTGTCTGGCGCTTGCGGGCAGTGCTGGTGTCTGCGTCCGATGTGTCGGCGCGCGTCTGTGTGCAGGTGCCGGGGCAGCTGCTCATTCTGACGTTAGTGGCTAAGGCAGTGCCTGGGTCTGGTGCCCTAGGTGGGCACCGCGTTGTTTGGGGTGCTGGGGTGCTCTCTCTGTTACAGCAGTGTGTCTGAGTGTTGGCTGCGTGTTTGGGGGGATGCTGTTGTGTGTCAGTGGGTGAATGTTTGTGCGCAGATGGCAGAGTGGTGAAAAGCCCCATGTCCCCGTCAAGGCTGCTGCAAAGGCTTTGGCAGTGCAGTGGCCGCATCCGCCAGGCCGGGTGGGGGAGGCAGGTGGCAGGCTGGCAGCTGGCTGCCTGGGGGTGGGGGGCGGGGGTGCAGGATTTCCATCTCTGCTGGGGCTGTTCATGGGGCTACAGGGCAAGAGGGTGGGTGCTGCCAGGTGGGCAGAGCCCATCTCATCCTTACTTCCTCCCTCCCTTCAGGCCCAGGGCCCCGGCCAGTGCCCAGCCTCGCTGGGAGCCCCGGCAGCACCACGGACGGCGCCCAGGAAGCCCGAGTCTCCCTGGACGGGGCCTTCTGGATCCCGAGGCCCCCAGCAGGTTCACCCAAGGGCTGCTTCGCCTGTGTGTCTAAGCCCCCCGCCCTGCAAGCTCCCGCGGCCCCTGCCCCGGAGCCCTCCGCCTCTCCCCCCATGGCGCCCACGCTGTTCCCCATGGAGTCCAAGAGCAGCAAGACAGACAGCGTGAGGGCTACCGGCGCCCCCCAGGCCTGCAAGCACCTAGCTGAGAAGAAAACAATGGCCAACCCCACGACAGTTGTGGAGGTCTACCCGGACAGCAGCGAGGTGAACGACTACTACCTGTGGTCCATCTTCAACTTTGTCTACCTCAACTTCTGCTGCCTGGGCTTCATCGCCTTGGCGTACTCCCTCAAGGTGAGCCCGGGTGGCAGGGTGGGGGGCCCTGGGAGGCGGTGCTGGCAGGACGGGCCCTGGCCTCAGTCACTCTGCCCCTCCCTCTCAAAGGAAGCCATGGGTAGAGCTGATGCAATCGGGGGCCAAGTGATGTTAGAAGAGTGAGGGGTCTTGTTCGTGGGGTCCAGAAGCGGGGGTGTTGGCTAGGTCTGATCACAGGGGTCTGCCCCTCCCCTCCCTGAGCTGAGAAAGCTTCTTGGGTGCCTTGACAGGGACCTCAGGGACAGGCTGTCTGTGCAGCCGGCTCAGCAGAGCCTGCAGGAGGGGCTGTGGAGGGTGGGGACTGGGTTCAGAGTCCTGTCCTGCGGTCGGGGACGTGGGAATTAGACCAGAACAGCAGCACCCCTAGGTGTCTGGGGTGGAGCTGGCATGGAGCCGGAAAGGGCTTGGCGTCTCTCTGTTTGAGAGCAGGACAGCTGGAGACCTCCTTACCTAGGCCCCTCACCAGGGAGCCTGATGCCAGGCGCTTAGTGGCGGCCCAGTCCTGGGTGGCCAGGTAGCCCAGGGAAGAGAGGTATAAACATGTCCTGCACACTCCCTCACCCTACACCCCAAGTGGGCACACCTTCTAGAAGCCCCTGGGCACTGTGAGAGGAGCTCACTGGTAGCAGAGCCTGGTGCCAGGTGCCAGGAACCCCATGCACCAAGGGCAAAACAGAGAGACACAGACTGAGGCTTCAGGAGGAGGCTGTGAGGAACCGACTCTGGGGGCCAGCCCCGTCCTGGGCTGGAGACCATGCTCCGGAAGGAAGGACTCAGCTCACATTTAGCCAGATCATCACTTTCCCCCGCTGCCCAGACTTGAATGGCAGAGGCCAGAGGTGCTCCACTGACTGCAGCTGCCCAGTGAGGGTGGGTACCCGGGGGCTGCAGGGAAGAAGGGGCTGGGACAGAGGCTGACCTGGGAGGTAGGTCACTTGGACAGCTCTGCCTCTGATGCAGCTCTGAGTGCCCCCCCCCCGCAGCATCACATGCCCGGCCACCTGGCCTCCTGTCCTGCTCCAGACTCAGCCTTGGCGCCCCCACCCCCGTCTGCTGTCACTGGTACACTCATCTTCAGGCCTGTGTACCCAGCCCTGGGCACCACCACACGGGACCTGTGTGTGAGGGAGCATGTGCCAGTGTGTGTGTGTCAGTGTGTTGCATGTGAGTATGCATATGTGTGCGTATGTGAGTGCATAACTGCATGTATGCATGTGAATGTGTGTGTGTGAGTGTGTCCGTGTGTATGAGTGTGTTGCATAAATGTGAGTGTATTTTGTGAGTGTAACTAAATGTGAGTGTGCATGTGTGTGCATGTGAATGTATTGTGTGTGCATGAGTGTGCGTTCATATATTGTGTGCATGTGTGAGTGTGCATGAGTGTATATGCAAATGTATGTGTGCATGTGAGTGTAGGAGTGATTGTATTGTGTGCATACATGAGTGTGTAAGCATGAGTGTAACTGCATGTGTGTGCATGTGTATGTGTATGAGTGCATGTGTGTGCATGTGCTGAGGGGGCACCAAAGTGAAGGAGTCCCTGGGATTAGGGGTGCAAGCGTCCAGACCAGCCTGAGCTCCAGCTCCCCAGGCCCATGCTGAGCAGAGGGCATGGTTGCCAGGGAGCTGAAGCCGCAGCTGCAGAGCTCTGCCTCCCCGGTGCCCTCTTGCTGTGCCCTGCCAGCAGCCTGCGGACATGGGCTTGGCTGCCTGGGCTCCTGTCCGGAAGCCGTCCCCTCCTCCCCCTTGGCTCAGACTGTGGCCGGCTGGCCGGCATGGGGCAGGCCCATCTGGCACAGGTTGTAGGTAGGTCAGGGCTTTCTGGATGGTGCCAGATTTGTGCTGGGGTGGAGATGGTGTGAGGTTGTCCTTCTGAGGGGCAGAGAGCCCACTACATCTCACACTGGGGCTGCTTTTCCTGTCTTTCCCCAGAGGCCACAAGTGTGGAAGGGCTTTGGGGCCTCCCCGGGAGGGGTACAAGGTGAGCTGCCTCCACCCTGGGTGGAGGGGTGGACAGGACTGGCCAGCTCTGGCCCCCATGCTTGGGAATGCGTCCATCTGTCCATCCAGCTGCAGGTCTCCTGACCTGCTGCACCCTACACCACGTAGGTACTTCCAAGGGCACTGGCACTTGGGGTCAGAAGGTCTTGGCTAAAATCCAAGCTTCTGGGATAGACAAGTCATGTCATCTCCCTGACCCCTGCTCCCTCATCTATTCACACAGCAAACGAAACCAAACAGCCTTCGAGCCAGCACAGTGACCTGGGTGGAGGCTGGCATGCAGCGGGTGTGAAACAGACACTGTGTCCTTGCCTGCCCCCACGTGTCCATCCACCCATCCAGCCACCTGTCTGCCCCTCACCCACAGGCCAGTTCAGTTCTCCGCAGGCTGGATCTGCACCGCAGAGACTGAGTCTGTATTTTGCTCAGCCTGGTGTCTGGGGAAGGCAGAGATACAAAAAGCCAATTCTCCATTCATGCTTCTCCGCGAGCCACCTCCGATGGCCGCTGGCTCCCGCTCTCGTCTGGGTGATGTCCAGGCTTCCCCTCTTGGCGTTCAAGGCCCTTCAAGACCGGTTTTCCACCCTTCTCCTGGCTTCACCACACACCCCCTGCCCCATCCTCTGTGAATGCCCCACGAGCAGTGTGCACCCTCAGCTTGCACGAGCTCTTCCCGTGGCCTGGAGAGCTTTCGTGAGAGCCAGTCTCTCTTTTGGGAAGCCTCCAGAGACCCTCCTGCCCCGGCCACATCTGCTCACCCCACTAGGCCCGTCCCTTCCCCGAGGCAGGGCTGACCAACATGGGGGTCAGGGAATGTTGGTCGAATGGGTGGATGGACAGAGGACACACGACAAGAGGGAATAAGCCTCAGGGTGTTGCAGAGAAGAAATGCTTCACTCCCAGTGCGGGCTCTGGGGTGGGGCTTCTGGGAGGATGTGGCCTTTCCACGGGGGCTTGGGGGATGGTGAGAGGAGAGGTGGCCAGCTGGGGCAGGTGCATCGCTCAGACGTGGAGGCGGGGTGGTGGCGGTTCGGCAGGGCCCGTCCGCTGTGGCAGGAAAGCCTGACTGAGGCCGCGAAGTGAAGGATCTGGGGGCCCTGGGAGGGGCTGGGACCTCCCCACGTGGAAGAAGAGAAAGATACGATCAGTGCTACAAAGTCTGCAGCCAGGGTGGAGCAAGGGCACGAGACAAGCCTCGAGGCAGAGGGCTAGGGTCCCGCTGTGGGGGTCTCGGTGGGACAGCATGGGGTGTGGACCAGGGCAGGGGTGGGGGAGGAGGTGTAGCCGGGACACGGGAGCTGCTTGACTTCACCAGAGGCTGTGAGACTCGCCAGCAACGGGAGAGTCAGGAGGAACGGGCTTTTTTCTGTACGCACTTGCCTGCTCCTCCTTTACGAACGTCAGCATCACACATCCATCTGTCCGTCCACCCATCAGTCCATTCATCCAACCACCCGAATCCGTCCATCCATCCTCACTCGCTGCGTCCCCTCCAAACAGCCTCCCAACCCTCCGTGCATCCCGATCATTCACGCTGCACCCTCCCGCCCCCTCCAGCCTTGTACATCAATCCGCTAAACCAGTCGTCCAGCCTCACTTGCTCAGGCACTGCCCCGTCACTCAGCAGCCCTGCCTGGCCGTGCACTCAGCCGTCCACCCGCCCTCGGCCCCAGCACGGTGCACATCTGTTCATCCTTCCGGCCGTCCACCCTCCCGTCTCCCCGCCGCTCTGGCGGAGTCGCAGCGTCCCTTCCTCGAGGGCCTCTCCTGGAGCTCACCTGTACCCTCCACCCCTCCACTCGTCCCGTGTCAGCGTGATCCACCCACGGTCATTTTCTCTGTCTTGCCTCTATTGTCTGACTATTCGTGCATCCGTTTATACACATTGCTGTCTTCCTTCCGCCCCACGTGCTGGGGTCCCTCCGCCCCAAGTGCTGTCTTCCTTCCGCCCCACGTGCTGGGGTCCCTCCGCCCCACGTGCTGGGGTCCCTCCGCCCCACGTGCTGTCTTCCTTCCGCCCCACGTGCTGGGGTCCCTCCGCCCCACGTGCTGTCTT
This sequence comes from Daubentonia madagascariensis, assembly GCA_023783475.1. NCBI lineage: Eukaryota > Metazoa > Chordata > Mammalia > Primates > Daubentoniidae > Daubentonia > Daubentonia madagascariensis. The sequence goes on from JAKFHU010002686.1 coordinate 130,666, forward strand.
CCTTCCGCCCCACGTGCTGGGGTCCCTCCGCCCCACGTGCTGGGGTCCCTCCGCCCCACGTGCTGTCTTCCTTCCGCCCCACGTGCTAGGGTCCCTCCGCCCCACGTGCTGTCTTCCTTCCGCCCCACGTGCTAGGGTCCCTCCGCCCCACGTGTTAGGGTCCCTCCGCCCCACGTGCTAGGGTCACTAGTTTACGCAGCCACTTGCCCCTCCCCATCCTGTCTGTTCGTCTTTGCTCACTACACCCGCAGATTTCATTCATCCACCCCCTACCTGTCCACGCACGCGCCATTCTTTCATCATGAGTCTGTCTGTACAGTCGTCTATCCTTCCCTCCACCCATCTGCCTTCCTTCCCTACCAGCCTCCCTCCTGACCTCCCTGCCTCCTCAACTCACCCCTGTCCATCCACGTGCCAAGTCGTTCGTCCGCACACAGCGCGTCGGCCACAAACTCGGTCATCTTTCCACCCTCCCTTGGTCTTTCCATAATTGATTCTTTCTCCCTTCTTCCTGATTTTCCTCCTTCTATGACATCAAACCAGTGATTCACACATCCAGCGACCCATCTACTATCTATTCATCCGTGTTTCTCTCTTCCCTCCGTCCTTCTGTCCATCCATCCCGCCTTCTGTGTATCCTGCACAGCCGTGTGCCCCGTGGTCGGCGGTGGCTCTGGTTCCGGGCATGGGCCTGGCCACGTCACTCACTAGCGGTGGGACTTTAAGGAAGTGACTACGTCCGTCTGTGCTTAGTTTTCCTCCTTGCACGCGTGGGGTGTGGCTGCCTCAGGGCGTTGTTGGGAGAAGGTGACACACACAGTGCCTTGCCCTTCCCCACAGTCGCTGCGTCCCCGTCCTGTCCCTCACGTTGTTACCACGCGATCCGTCCCCCTCCGTGCCTGCCTGCAGCATCTGCGCGGCCCTGTGTGTGGTCTTGCTCCGCCGTCCGCCCATCCATACCCACACCCACCAGCTTCACTCAAACATCCCTCCTCTCCCGGCTGTGTGTCCCTCTGTCCTCTTCCTGCCTGTCTCTCCTCCCTTCCGCACGTCTCCCCGCCCAGGTGCACCGTCCGTCAACCTACTCGTCCACACCGCGACGCAAACACATTGATCTACCTTCTCTTCCTCCCAGCCTCCCCGCTCTTCCTCCCATTTCCCAATTGTGTGTCCCGTATTCCAACCTGTGCCCCCTTCTCCTACTCATATGCCCATTAATTACTCCTCCCTCCCTCACTTTTACCCATAAATACACCTGCTTCTCAGTTCATCCAACCGTCCATCCACGCACATACACGCCTTGCTGCCTTTCCTTCCCCGCCATGTTCCTTCTACCCCTGTACCCAACCCGTTCACCCCTCTGGCCTCCTCCTAATCCCTCCACGCACACTTCGTCACCCGTGCCTCCGTCTGTTCCCCACCTGTGCACGCAGTCCGCCACCATTTCTGTCTGGTTTATCCACGCGCCCGTGATGGGCTTGTTGGATCTCCTCCCCTCCCCCCTCCGCCCGTCGACCCAGCCTGCGTCTGTGCATCCGTCCTCCCTCACCTTGAGGGGCATGCTGACCCCCCGCCCGGTGACTTCATCGTCACTCTCATCGTTAAGCTGCCGGCCAACCCCGGCACCCGTCCGCTGCTCCTCCATTTGTGCCCGTGCCGTAGGTCCTCGCCCAGCGCTCACAGGTGACAAGCAGCACGCAGTCCTCGACCACACGGAGCTTGCATCCTAGCAGGGAGTCAGACAGTCGTAAAACTCACAGGTACGAGTGTTGTTCCATATAGGATGGGCCGGGAAGTGCTCTTGGTGAGAAGGTATTTGGGTGGAAGCCCAAACTGATTCACGGTAGCCGAACGTGTGTCTGAAGAAGAGCCTTCCAGGGAGAGGCAGGTGCTGCAGAAGCCCTGAGGCAGAGGCAGGCTCAGTGGCCAGTGTGGCTGGGACGGGGGTGGGCACAGGAGGTGCGAGCAGAGCGGCCGGGCCTCGCACACCTTGTAGATCACAGTCAGGATTTTGTCTTTCACTTTGAGTGGACTGAGGAATCTTTGAAGAATTTCAAGCAGAGGTTCAATATGAAGCAGCTTACACGAAAAAGCATCATCCTTGTTGCTGTGTGGAGAGCAGACTGCAGCGTGAGGCGAGGGGCTGTCGCGGCAGCCAGGGCCTGGGCCGGGTGGCAGGAGTGTGCGGCTAGAGCCTGGCCATGGAGGAACATGCTTTGGAGGAGAAGTCGACAGGCTACCCTGGCGGATTGGCCCCGGGGTGGGGGGAACGGGCGGATGCAAAGGTTCCTCCTACCCTCTGGCAGGGTGGGGGCTGCAGGCGGGGAGGCTGTGGGGTCCCCTGCACGCGCCCTGCCCGCCCAGCCGTCGGCTGGCGCGTTCACCCTCCTCCCTTGCAGGCCAGCTCCTGCGCTCAGCCAGCCCTGCGTGCCCTCGCTCGCTCACTGACTGATATTTCCGTTCCTTCGTCTCCATCTCTGCTTCCTTCCACTGTTTCCCCACCAGCCCCACCCACCGCTCTGCTCTCCCCCCTCGCCAGCTGCCCGTCTAACCTTCGTGTCTCCCCCGGACTGACCATTCTCCCCGTTCGCTGCTGGGACGGTGGCAGTAACAGCACCACCAGCAAATAACAGTGACAGCAAAATGGTAGCAAATACTTGTTGAGCTCTTAGCGTATTCCACGCAGTGTTCTGAGCACTTTCCATTATTTAATTTAATCAAACATTTTAATTAATGATAAAAACTCTGTGCATTGGTGGCATTAATGTCCTTGTTTTATGGATGAGGAAACTGAGTCACAGAGACACAAAGTAACTCCCTCGAGGTCACCACAAAGTCTGTTTCTCAGGCCCTCCCTTGTGATCACGGCACCTGCTTCCTCCCGTCGCCTTGCTGTCCTCTGCATCCGTGTGTCTGCACCGTCTGTCTCCGTCCGCCCGTTTGTCTGTCCCAGCGAACGCCTTCCTTCGCACCAGCTGTGCCCCCGCGCTCTTCGCCAATACGGCTGATTACCCTCACCGCCCAGCCGCTCCCCGTCCTTCCTGTCCTTGCTCACGCTGCCCCGCACTCGCCTGCGTGGGTCGTCCAGAGCCTGCCCCACAGCGGGCGGGCTACAAACGGCCGGCGTTCGTTTCTCGCGGCGGAGCTGGACGTGGGAGGCCAGCTGGTCGGCAGCCGGGCCCTGCCCCCGGGCCGCTGCGGCCCCAGGTGGTAGAAGGGGTGGGGTCTCCCGGGCCCCCTCACAAGGGCTCTGAGCCCATTCAGGCCCTAATCACCTCCCAGAGGCCCCACCTCCTGCCACCCCCTAGGGGTCAGGATGTCTGGCCCCTTTTATCCATCCCTCCCTCCTGTGCCCCGGTGACCTACTGACTCATCAAGCTTGTATCTCTGCCCCAGACCTCGTCCCCGAGCCCCAGTCTCACGACAGTCACCACTCGCGACGTCTCCGCCCATCCGGAAGCATCTCTAACTCACACGCGGGAACCGGGCCGAACCGCCCGGACCTGCTCCTTCCCCGTCCTTCCAGTGGATCAAACCAAAAATCCTCCACATCCTCTGCCGTCCCGTTCTCTGCGCCACACTCCACACCTGGCCTCGGCAAATGCCCTCAGCTTTACCCTCAACGCGTGCCCAGAGCCGCGTCAGGCCTCACGCCTCCACTGCGACGCCCTGTCCCCGCCGCCCCACTCTCCGCCTGCGCCGCGAGTTGGCCTCTCCCCTGCTTCTGCCCTGACTCCGCCTTCTCCCCCGCGTGAGCAGCCGCCAGAACTGCTGAGTTACACTGTGTCGGTCCCGCCCGTCTTTCCACGTCACCGACAGGCACCCCCAGGGCCCTCCCTGACGGGAGTCTTACCCCTTCCCTTCCCGTGCCACTGTCGCACTCGCGTCTGTGTCGTCCCCAGAGACCCCGGGCACAGCCCGCCTCAGAGCTCTGGGCCCTGCTTGACGCGCCTTCCCCACAGGTGCACACGGGCCCGAGTCTGTCGCGTTCTCCAGGGCTGTACCCTGACATCTCCCACTCAGCGGGTCTGCTCTGGCCGCCCCAGCTCAGACTGCACCTCCAGTGCCCTGCGGCTCCTGTGTCCCCTCAGTTTTCTTTTCAGCACACCTTACCACATTATACGTTTTGCCTGTTCCTCATGTTTGTTTTCTGTGTACTCTCCCTAGAATGTAAACTCCATGAGGACAGGGACTTTGTTTTGTTCCTTGTTATATACGCAGGACCTAGAACAGCAAGTACACACAGCAGACACTGAACAAATATTGATTGACTGAGTGAGTGAGTGACTCTACCCATCCATTGGTCTACACTACAATTTATTTATCCAACAATGTTCCTCCCCTTCCACTATCCCCAGTCTTACCCATCCAACACGCAATCATAAATCCATTTATCTGCTTATCGCACCCATCCGGCATGTATGTGTACCTGTGTACCTGTCCCAGTGATGCAGCATGCGTTACTGCGTCCACCTGTGCGCCTGTTCCAGCCGTCCACGTACATTCGTAAATCCATCAGTCCACCTGTCCCACTCATCTGGCATACACTTGTATATCCATCCATCCACCTGTCTGTCCACTTGACGTACATTCGTGTGTCCGTCCATGCACCTGTTCCAGGCATCCAGCACGCACGGACGGTCCCCAGCTTACAAGGCTTTGACTGACGATTTTTCGACTTTGCGATGGGGGGAAGGTGACATGCATTCAGTTCGCTCATCGGCTTACCAGGGGGCTACGTCTGTATAAACCCAGTTTCGACTTAACGATATTTTAAACTTAGGATGCATTTATTGGGATGTGACCCCATCGTAGGTCAAGGAGCATCTGTGTTCCTAAATCCACCTCCCCACCCAGCCCACCGCCCAACACACACTGACATCTCCAGCCAGCCATGCCCGCCTCCCAGCACACGCTCCGTCCCGGCGTCCGGCCTCCATCCACACCCACCGTGCCAGTCACCGCGTCACCTCCCCAGCCTGCCTCTTCCTCCCCCGTCTGGCACCCCAGCCGCCCTCCACGTGCCGTCGTGCCGTCCCCGCTGAACACCCTCCCTGAGTCTCTCCTTTCCGCATTCCAAGCACCCAGCAAACAGATCACGGCCCGAGGGTGGTTTTACTATAAGAAAATAAGTGGATAAAACCCATCACATTGATGAATTGGAGGAGAAAACAGTATGTTTATCTTACGGAAATTTTTTAACTCTGTAGACCTCTGATAATAAAAGGAACATTATCCTTAGTGGTGAGCGTTAAGACCAAGAATGAGACCGGGCTGCTTGTCTCCACCGCCGCTATTCCGGGTCCTTCTGGACGTCTTCTCTGCCTCCGTTTTGTGGCCTGGCTGGCCAGACGCTGCGCAGGTGCTTTGCCTCCACCTGTCCACGACCCTGGAGGCACGTTCTGCTACTGCCACGTGCTCTTCCCTTGTGTCCTCCCCTCCCTCCCCTCCACTGTGCGCCTGCCCCCGCATGTGCCCCCTGCCCCCGCCTCCGCCCCACCTGCCCCGTCCTCTCCCCTTCCTCGCTCCCTCCACCCACTCTGCGTATCCATCTCTTCATCTTCCTTTTCCTCTGCCCTCCCTTTCTCCCTCCCACCATCCTCCTCTACCCACCCACCTGCTCCATCCTTCTGCCCCCCCGCCACGCACCCACCCGCCCTTCCCTGAGCTGTCGGTCGGCCCAGCCCCCCGGTGATGCAGGCGTTGTCCGTCCACGCACCCATCTGCCCACCTTGCTTCCGACGGCCCAGCCCAGTCTACTCGTGGAAGACCTTCTGCCCTCTCCTCGCCCGTCCTAGGTTTTGGTTTCCTGCTCTCATTGGGACTTTGCAGGAAGAAAGGGGAACCCCAAGACTGGTCCTGGGCGAGGTGGCGGCTCAGAAACGCATCAGCTCAGTCCTGCGTCTCCCGGGGCTCCCGCGCCCGCGCCGCAGTGCCCTCCACGTGTGTGCGCGGCGCCCACTCTCAGGCCTCCCAGCTGGTGTCAGTCAAATCAGGACGAACGTGTGGCCCCATCCTCCGACCACGTTACTCTCCGAGGCCAACGTCTTTATTTTAAATAATTTTAGACTCACCAAAAAGTTGCAAAAAAAGAGAAAGGGTTTTCACCCAGATGTCCCAAACATTAACATGTTACCATATTTTCTTTTTCCTTCTCTCTCTCTGAATACGTATTACTCACTTTACAAACTGTTTAAGAGCAGGTTTCATGCCTGACGGCCCTGTGCCCCTACATACTTCGGTGTGTGGTGCCACAGCAAGGACGTCCCCCACGGGCACAGCGCAGGTGTCTAGAACCAGAAGGTGGGCACCAGCCGCGCCACCCCCATCACTGTGCTCTGATGCCCTTCAGGTCCGGGACAAGAAGCTCCTCAATGACCTGAATGGAGCCGTGGAGGACGCTAAGACGGCCCGGCTGTTCAACATCACCAGCTCCGCCCTGGCGGCCTCCTGCCTCATCCTCATCTTCATCTTCCTGCGGTACCCGCTCACAGACTACTGAGGCCTGACAGGCCTGGCCGCGGAGACAAGCGCGGAGACACGTTACTTTCGTGGTCACTGAGACGCGGGCTCCTGCGGGGTTGGGGCAGAGCAGCTTCCGCCCTGGAGCCCCCCTGGAGCCCCCTTGAGCTGCGACCTGCGCGAGGCTGTGGGAAGCCGAGTACCGCCAGGGGCAGTGAGCTGGGTCCCCGCCCCCTCCCTCCCGCCTCCGCCTGTTCCTGGGGCCGTGGGCTTCCCCCTGTGCTGCTGCACCCCGCCTTCCAGTGGCTGCCATCCCCACCCTCCTGTGCCCCTCCCCAGGCTCCCAGGGACCCTCAGACCTGACACCCAGCAAGAAGGGCTTATGTGGGAGCTTCCCAGGATGGGGGGCTGCCAGCATCGGGGACTCACTCTCTCCCCCGCCCCCTCCTCCTCCTGCCGTGGCCCTGCTCAGAGCTCTGTGTCTGTGAACTTCCAATAAAATCTCTGCTCAGCTCCTGTTCCCTTCTGTCCCACGCTCCGGGCAGGGCATGGAAGGAAATGTGGGCACTTCAGAGCCTCCTTCGGGCACTGCCTGGTGGTTCGGGCCCCCAGGGCTACATCTCAGCGGGCTTTGCAGGAGAAACTTTGCCTGTAACCCAGGCAATCTTCCGACAGGGAACCAAGCGGGCTCTGGTGGAGGGTGCCCCGAACACGGGTCCCCTAGAGGACGGGGCCTCCTCCACCGAGGGGAGGGAAGGAGTGGGGAGCAGCCAAGTGCCCACACTGGCTGGGAGTCAAAGCAAAGGAACCACCAGATTTGGCCAGGAGGCAGCCCCGGCAGTGGCACAGAGCCCTGGCCAACTCCTGCCCATCTCGGCGGGCTCTGGCTCGAACCTGCCTCCCACTGTAAGGTGGGGAATGGCCCGCCCATCTCTCCCTGTCCCGAACTGTGAGGGGCAGCTGAAGACTACAGTTCAAAGGTCAAGACAGCGCAGCAGGGGAGGCCTCTGGTCCCATGGGGGGTCGGTCATCCCTGAAAACAAGTCTGAAAACAAGCCAAGAAGGGACAGGAGGGCTCAGTGTAGGAGTTGGGGTGGGGTGAAGAAAGCAGCGGGGTGTGCAGAGCCTGGCGCCTGAGGTCTGGCGGGCCTGGGAGGCCACAGGAGAGTGGGCAGCTCAGGTGCGGAGCAGGAGGGACCTGGTGTCCCACAGAGGGCAGAGGATCTTTATCAGAGCAGAGACGGGGTTGCTCTGCGTTTTCTGAAGACCGTGCCCTCTGGACTATCAAGACTGGCTTTTAGCGGATGACAGTGGACAGAGGTTGTCGGTGGGGACTGCGTCTGGGCCAGTGGGCAGTCTGGGCAGGGTGGGGAGGGAGGCATGGGAGGGCCAGTGGGGCGGTGGGCAGGGCCCTGTATCAAGAGCTGGAACGGGGGAGGAGGATGCCAACTCTGCCCCGCCAAGCAGAGAGGAGCCATCGAGGCCGGAGCCGTGGGCTTTGCAGGGCTGGCAAGCACGTGGCTGTTGGAGAGCACGTGCTGCTGCTTGCTCAGGCAGCACAGGCCAAGGTGGAGGGTCTGGGGACACTGTGCTCAGGGAGGACAGGTGTTTATGGGAGACAGGAGATGGGGCAAGGTCTTCAAGGGAGCAGCAGCTCTGGGATATTATCGACCCTGGTCTGCAAAATCACTTTCCTGGTGGGGATGTCACACACCTGATGCCATCCACATGGATACGAGGCCCAGGGCTCAGAAGGGAGGACCCTGAGCTGGGTGCCAAAGCTTGCAGCAAGCGGGTCAGGCATGGGGTCGGGACAGAGCCGTAGCAGGAGCACAGTGAGCAAGACCCAGGTTGCAGTCCTGACCCAGTGAACCTGCAAAGGAGAGCCAGGGTGGTCAGCACCCACCGCAGGGCCGCGGCCCAGACCTGGGTTCCAGCCCAGGCAAGAGGTAGGGTCTGCAGTAAGGGTGGAGGAAGTGTGTGGCCTTGGAGCAGCAGGGCCTGGGTTTCAGGGAGAGGTTGCTGGGGTCAGAAAGGGGACATGTAGGGATTAGGCAGGACCCTCCAGGTGCTGATCCCTGACTCTGGGTGGGAGGTGGGGGGCTGGGGGCTGCTGCAGGGCTGCAGGCTGGGGGTGGGGGGTGTGCCTGGAGGGCCAGGGGTGTCTGACCACTGCTGAGCCTGTGGGCAGCCCGGGCAGGGATGTGTCTGATGCTTCCACCATCAGTCACAGGTGGTCCTGCCGCATCGTGGGGGAGTCGGGCTGGAATATGACAGGAGAGGCTGCTGGGCCTTGCAGGAGGATCCCGGCTGCCAGGTCCCTGGGCGTTCAGGGGACATCGGGGTCCTGGGTCATGAGGTCAGCTTGGGCTGACCCAGTGTCCAAGTGGCTTCTTTGTTATGCCTGGGAGGGAAGGAAGTAGAGGGAATGTTTTCTCTGCTCATATTCCTTAAGCCTTTGATGCCAGCGCTGGCTTACTGCCTGGGCTACTACCAGGAGGAAATGCACCTGCGCTAGGGAAGCCCACAGAACAGAGATGACCAGCTCAGGCAGGTGGGGGCGCAGGCAGGAGGGGGAGTCCCTGACCACACCTGACCACGGGGCCCACCAAGCCTGGCTCAACCCCACTTGACCTTAGAGTGAGGGGAACTGCCCGTGACAGGTACTAAGGGGCGGGGAGGGGCATTCTGAGGCAGAGAAGGGACAGGTATCTCCTCCCACCCCACTCCATGTCCACCTGCTGAGCTGGAGACTCCAAAGGGGTGGCCAAGAGTCGTCCCTAGCCAGGACGGCAGAGATGCACCCCTGAGACACTGGGCCATGACAATAGAAGAGGCAGAAGCAGCAGTTGTGGAACAACGTCTGCAAATTTTCCACCGTTGATAAAATACATCAATGCACAAATTCAAGACCAATGAAGCCCAAGCAATAGAAATAACAATAAATCCCCAGGTACACGCATCACAGCAAAACTGCAAAACACCAAAGACAAAGAGAAAAAAGCTTTTAAAGCAGCCAGAGAAAAAAGATTATGTTCAAAGCAACAGACAGACTTTTCACCAGAAATAAAGGCATGTTCATTCATGACCTGTGGGAAAGAAAATATTGCTTTAAACAAAAACTTCTTTTTTATCTTTTCTTTTTTTTGAGACAGTCTTGCTCTGTCGCCCAGGCTGGAGTGCAGTGACATCAGCCCAGCTCACAGCAGCCTCGAACTCCTGGGCTCAAGCATCCTCCTGCCTCAGCCTCCCAAGTAGTTGGGACCACAGGCACACGCCTTGACGCCCGGCTAATTTTTCTATTTTTGGTAGACATGGGGTCTCGCTCTTGCCCAGGCTGGTCTTGAACTCCTGACCTCAAGCGATCCTCCCACCTCAGCCTCCCAGGGTGCTGGGATCACAGGCGTGAGCCTGGCCTAAATGAAAACCTCTTAAATGTGAAATATAACACACAGAAAAGTGCGCAAAGTCAATTAAAAATTAAATTGTTAAAAACAGACAGCCCTGTGAATTTTCACAAAGCAATCACCCACAGCACCAGCCACAAAACAGCAAGGAAGAGCATATTGTCAAGCCCCCCCCTCCCCCGACGGGTCAACACCCGGCAATCAATTCCATGCTTTTAGGGACGTTTTCACGACTGAAGTGTGCACCCCTTAGCGCCATCATCTGCGAAACAAGTTCCTATTTCTGGAAGTTTTTATAAATGAAAGCAAAGGTTTTATCATCCTCTGTGCCTGGCTCCTCTCGCTGGCTGTGGGCTTCTTCCGTGGTGCTGTGTGTAAGCACAGCTTGTTAATTGTCATTGCTGACTGATGTTCCATCCCTCCGATATGCCACAGTTCATCTATTCATTTTATGGTTGACAGACCTTTGGTGTTTCCCACTTTGGCATTGATGGGTACCACTGCTGGGCACATTCTCGTGCGTGCCCCAGGGGCGCCTCTCGGGCATATCCTTAGGAGTAGGATTGCGGGAGGCTTGCAAATCTTCTGCCTCGGTAGGGGACACCAGTTTTCTGAGGTGGCTGTGCCTCCGCCCCTACCAGCAGGTGTTCCCATCGCTTCCTGTTGCGAATCTTTTTTATTTTAGCCACTCGGTGAATGGTGAATGCGTAGGAGCATCTCATGGTGGTTTTAGTCCATGCTTCCCTGGCAGCAGTGAAGTTGAACGTCTTTTTCATACGTTTACTGGCCACTTGGTCGTCCTCTTTTGCGAAATGTCTATTTTAGTGCCTTGACCGTTTCTTTCCTACCTGGCTATCCATTTCCTAGTGAATTCTAGGAGTCCTTGGAGGACAGCTCACGCACCTCCTTCGACGGTTCTGCGCACCGTGGGCAGCTGCTCCCACTCCAAGGCTTCCGCTTCACTCTCTCAGTGGCATCTTTTTATAAACAGAAGTTTCCAATTTTAATATAGTCACAACTAACATCTTCTGTTTGGTTACTGCTTTTCTCTGCAAGACGCAAATAGAAGTAATCATGAAGAACAACCTTGACACATTTGGCAATCAAGGCACAGATGGAGGACTTCTGGGCTGCCGGGAAGGTTCTATTTCCTGATGCTGGTGGTGGTTACATGAGTCATTGCCTTATAAAGTCATTAGGTTGCACATTTCTGCTTCATGTTGCTTCTCTATTTGATATATATGCATTTATATATATAGCAGTATCACTCATAAATGCCACAGATAGGAAATAACTCAAACATCTGTTGAAATATTTTCATATACATATGAAAATAAAATGAATAAATGTGCACATCTTTGGGTTCAAGTAATTTCCCTGAAGGAAATTATCCTTATAATTATTTTATCCTTATAATTATTTATATACTATTATAAATAATTCCAATGCATACAATAGAATATCTCTGGGGGAAAAACTGGGTCTGGTAAGGGAAACAAGTGGGCAGCAGAACTAAAATGCACATAGAGGAGAGTGTCAAGGTACCATGTGTGGGCAGGACCCCCGAGGCCGATGGGGCCTGAGCAGGGACAGGAGGGGCCCTCGAGGGGTGGGGGCCAAGTGCGGTGAGAGGGGCATCTGCTTGGAAGAGGGACAGTGGGGACTGGGGTGCAGGTTACACACGGGATCGGTCACACCAGTAAACATATTAAAGCCGATGGGAGTCAGGTTTGTCACGGCTGCTGCAGAGAGCAACAAAAATCCAAATGGATAATAAAACCAGAACCGCCCCGAGGTGTTGGGCTTGCAGGGGAGGGGCCGCCACTCTCCAGTTCCTTCCACTGAGAGCTCTGGCAGCAGCCACCCGGTAGCAAGGAGCTCACCTGGCAGCCAGGTACTGGCTCCTGAACACTGTCCACTCCCCGGGGAAATGGCTGCCCAGGGCGGGACGGGTGAGGCGCAGGACCAGCCTGGACCACCTCGCTGCACGAGGAAGCCAAGCAGTGTCGAAAACATGCAGGAGCCGCCTCCCACTGACCGAGTCAGAGACGTTAGGTATGCTAGGCAAGATTGTAGTCCATTGAACAAAGTAGGAACTGTGAGTCCACACTGACGTTAATAAATACATAAATGAACAGAAGCTTTAACGGGATCTTAGTTCCAAAGAACCATCCTGAAGTATAATTATAATTACAAGGGGAAAACTTCACCACTTTGCAACTTCGAAAGTAACTTTACAGGCGGAGAAGCCCAGCAGGGACCACCTAGATCAAATGATCAAAGTGATTATCACCAATCACAGGATAAATTGACATTATCTCCTGCCTGACAGGACGCACTGAGGAGAACAGTGTCATATCTGTGATATTCCTGCCTGTTAAGGACTGAATGTTTGTGTCCCCCCCAAACTTTTATGTTGAAGCCCTACCCAACAATGTGATCATGTTTGAGGTGGGGTCTGGGTGGTGCTTAGGGTTAGATGGGGTCGTGAGGGCGGGGCCCCAGGGTGGGACTAGTGTCCTTGTGTAAGAGACACCAGGGCGCTGGCTTTCCTTCTCCCCGCCCCGAGGACACAGAGAGAAGGCTGCCACTCCACAAGCTGGGAACCGAATCTGCCAGTACCTCGGTCTTGGACTTCCAGCCTCCAGAATCGTGAGAAATAAATGTCTGTTGTTGCAGCCACACTGTCTACAATATTTTGTTGTGGCAGTGAGCTGACTAATATGCTGCCAAAAATGCATAACCAAACACCAGACAGACCCAAACTGAGGCATCATAAAACTGTATCTGGCCTGTCACCTTCAAGCTCAAGGTTATGAAAGTCAAGGGAAGATCATTGAACTGTTCCAGACTAAAGAGCCACGGTAACTAAAGAAATTATATATATACATTCTCACCCTGTGGTTTGCCTTTTCACTCCCTTGATCTTATCTTCTGATAAACAGGTTATTTTTAATTAAGTCCCATTAAATTTTTTGCTTGTATGATTGATGTTTCTCACAGCCTGCAAATTTTTTATTTTATTTTTTTTTACTCACTTCAAGGTCATGACGGTTTTTCTCCTAGTTTCCTTCCAAAAGCTTTATGGTCCTGCCTTGCAGGTTTAGGTCTATGGTCCGTCTTGAATTCATTTTTGCATGTGACATGAGGTAGGGCAACAGGGGACACTGCACGTCCTCCACCCGGGTCCCCTCGAGCCACCTCCACCGTTTATCAGACCCGTGTGCCCAGCCTCAATGTGCATTTGTCCTTCAGAGCAGCTGGGACAGTTCTGTGGAAGACCCTTGGCCACTGCAGCCACTCTGTGCGGGTGAAGAACCCGCTGTATCTGGAGTCCACATCCTTCCCACAGCCTGTAGTCCACGTGTCTGGGTCGAGATAAACCTGCGGGTTATGTCCAGCTGTTCCCGCTGATAAGCTGGGCCTTCACCTGAAATCCCCACACCCTGAAGTCTGGCCCTTCCTCACCACATTTCTCCAGGAGCACGTCCCCAATAAGGTATACGCACGTGGAGCTTCTCGCTGTGGGTTCTGACCCGGAGAACCTGAGCCAACGCAGGGGGCAAAGTTAATGCTTTTCCCATGCAGACATCCAAATGTTGCCACAGCTTTTATTGAGAAGACCATCTTTCCCCCATGAAGCTGTGGGGGCCCCTTTGTCGTCGGTTGGGTGACTGTATGGACGTGGGGGGTATGTTTCTGTACTTTATCCTGTGCCATTGGTCTACTTATCCAGCCTTCCAGCAGCATCATGCTGTCATTCTTTCTTCGGCTTTGTGTGCATTTAGTCTTCATAACTGGCAAGGTTTTCCAAGGAATTTTTCCATTTCATCGAAGTTGTCAAACTTACTGGCATGAAGGTTTTCACGGTATCTTTTTATTATATTTTGGATGTCTGTGGGATCTGAGGTAATGCCCACCTTTTCATTTCTGATCATCATACTTTATATTCTTGACAGATTTTCATGCTATTTATTCTTGGTCAGTCTTACCAATTACCAGTTGAGAATTATCAATATACTTAATTTTTTCAAAGAAAAATGTTTGTCTATTGGATCTTTCTATTATGTGTCTGCTGTCTATTTCATTAGTTTCTGTTCCTAGCTTTATTATTTCCTTCCTGGCAGTCTCTTTGCCTTTATATTGCTCTTTTCCCCCGGCCTCTTAGGTCAATAATTTTCAACTTTTCTTCTTTCTTAATATGATGCATTTAAAGCTATAAATATCCTACAAGTTTTGATATGATGTATTTTTATTATAATTTGTTTCAATATAGTTTCCTATTTCTATCATGATTTCTTCTTTGAATCTTTGATTACACAGAAACCTTGTGGTTAATTTGCAGACATTTGGATGTTTTCTAGTTATCTTTCTGTTCATAATATCTGGATTTATTTTACTATTGTCAGGGAACACATCTTATATGACTTCAATCCTTTCACGATTTGTGAGACTTCTTTTTGGACTAGAATTTGTTCTGTTTTTATAACTGCTTCTATGTACACATGAAAAGAAGGTATATTTTTCAGTTATTGGCTGTAGTGTTCTATAAATTTCAATTATGTCCAGTGGATGATTATGTTGTTGAAATCTTCTCTCACCTGACTGACTTCTTTTTTGTCTGATTGTTCCATCAGTTACTGATAAAGAGGTGGATTAAAACCTCCAACTCTGATGGTAGACTTGTCTATGCCTCCTTTTAGTTGTCAAGCTTTACTTTATGTAATTTAAAGCCGTGTTATTAGATGAATACAAATTCAGGATTGTTATGTCTTCTCGAATTGTTCCTTTTAATATTATCAAATAATTAATTTTATTGCTAGCAGTATTTCTTTTATTAAGTCTACTTTTTCCTGATATTTATTTAGCTACCCCTGCTTTCTTTTGGTTAATGTTTGTGAGCTGTATCATATTTCCATTCCAACCTGTCAATATCCTTTAATTATATATTTTATAAACAACTTTTAAAAAAAAGCTGCATTGACTATATTTGACATTTATCTGCAGTGATTAAGCCACTTAACATTTAATATCATTGCTGAGGTATTACAGTTAGATTTAAATCCACCTTTGTTTTGCAATTTGTTTTTTATTTGAATCACCTGTTTTTTCTCTTTATTATTCCTTTTCTGACTTTTGTTGGATTAATCAGATGTTTTCATTTCATTTTATCTCCTGTATTAGATTTTTAGTTGTACACTTTTGTTTTAATCTTTTAGGAGTATAATATTACAACATGCATTCCTGACTTATTACAGGCTAAATTAAACACTACTTTTACCTCTTCCCGACCAATACAGACATTTTACAGTAATTTACCCACATCCACCCTCCTGCCCTTTGTGCTACTGTTATCCCATATTTTGCTTCTACACGTGTTATGAACACTTGTAATCTCACGCCATAAGCGCCCGATCTCTCTCTCTCTCTTTTCTACTCGTATTTACCACATACTTATCCTTTCCGGCGCTCTGCATTCTTTTTCGAAGTTCTGTATTCTGTGTGGGATAATTCTTTTTCAGCCCAAAGAACTTCTTTAAGTGTTGCTTGTAGGGGGCCTGCTGGTCTGAAATTGTCTTTATTTTACTTTTATTTTTGAAAGATATTGTCGATGACTACAGAATTCTAGGTTGGCAATTTTTTTTATTAAAACAATTAAAGATGTCATTCCATTATTTTGTGGCTTCCATTTTCTGATGAGTAATCAACGAATTTATAAAATTAGTCAGTTTTATTGATATTCCCTTGAAAGAATGTCAATTTTTTTTTTCTGGCTATTTTTAAGATTTGTCTTTGCTTCTCAGCAGTTTGACTCTTACGTATCTGGGTTTTTGTTGGTGGTGGTGGTGTTTTAAATTCATACTAATTGGTTTCTCTTATATTTTTGAATCTGTCGTTTGATACTTTTCATCAGTTTTGGAAAATACTTGGTTATTTTCTCTGAATATTGCTTCTGCTCTGTTCTCCTTTCTTTCCTAGGACTTTAATTGTGTTATATCTGTGTTAAGTATTTTTTTCTTTCCACTTCTGTACTATGCTGTTTTCTGATATTTACTTTTTTCTCTGTGTGCTTTAATTTTTATATTTTCTATTCATCTTTCCTTGAATTTACTAATCCTGTCTTCTGCTGTGTTCAGCCTGTAGTTGAACATACCCAGTGCATTTTTTTAAATAGAGGAATTATAGTTTATCACAGAAAATCTTGATTAGGACTCTTGGCTATGTCAAGAAAAAAAGAATATATTAAGAACCCTTCTCTGAAGATTCAAAACGCACATTTCTAGATAAAATTCTTAAGGCATATTGTTTATTTTAAATTTTTTATTTTTTTTCTTTTTATCTTTGTATTTCAGGTGCCAGTATCTGAAATACTAAAAGGCATATTGCTTATAAACCTATTATTTTTATTTTATTTATTTATTTTTAGAGATGGGGTCTTGCTGTATCACCTGGGCTGGAGCGCAGTGGTGATCACAGCTCACTGCAGCCTCCAACTCCTGGGCTCACACAATCCTCCTGCCTCAGCCTCCCGAGTAGCTGGAACTACAGGCGTGAGCCACGATGCCCTGCTAATTTCTTCATTTTTTGTAGATATGGGGTCTCACTATGTTGCCCAGGCTGGTCTCAAACTCCTGGCCTCAAGTGATCCTCCTGCCTCAGTCTCCCAAAGTGCTGGGATTACAGGTGTGAGCCACCATGCCTGGCCTAGAAACCTATTAAGTGTTGCTTAATCCAACATTTCTAAACACATTTTCTAAACACATTTTCTAAACATTCTACATCTTAACTAAAAATCTAATTATGCCTTGATCATTTCCAAACACTTTAAGAAATGCTACCTTAGAATATAATTTCTGTAAATACCTCAGGCCCTACTCTCAGAAAGTGCACTTGGGAATAGCACGGCTATATTCTTTTTTTTTTTTTTTCCCATGCAATGCATTTTTAAACTTTAGATATCATAATTTTTAGTTTAATAATGCTTATTTGATTTTTTTGGATTCCAATTTTCTGGTGGAATTTTTCATCTTCTCATCTGTTTTGTTCATCTTTTCCCCTGTTTTTAAAACATATTTATAATAATTCTTTTAATATATGCCTGCTAACTCCAACACATACATTGTCAGTGGATCAGCTCTTATTGTCTGGCTTTATTTTCTCGGTATTGGATATATTTATCTGCTTCTTTTCATGTCTCTTGGTTTATTTGTTTTTTGCATCCCCCACATTATGCATAAAAGAACTATAGAGGCTAAACATTATTTATTAATTTATAAATTAAAAATTATTATTTTCTCTTAGAGAGGATTTCGTCCTTCTTCTATTAGGTGGATGATGTGGGAGGGGCTGATAATTTCAACCCAGTTAGCTGGTTTGAGGATTTAGCTTGAGTGAGTTTGTTCAGGATTAGGTTTCAGTTTTTATAAGAATCAGTCCACTTTTAGTTTGTCCTCAATTTTGGCAGGACCCTCCTAAGCCTTCACTTGGTAGTCTGGTAGATGTTTCTCCTAAGCCTTGAAAGAGTGTGGCAGATTCCGTTTTTCCCTCCAGAGGCTTTGAACTCAGCTGTCTGGGTCCAGGGAGAGCCTCGTAGACATCGTATGCATCGTGAGACGCAAGAGGTTGCACCCGGCCTCTTAGAAGTAGTGTCCAGCGGCAACACCAGTGCTGCACACTGCGCTCCTCAGCTCACCCCAGGCAAAACCCCTGCTGGTCTCTCCCACCTGGGGAGAATCCCGATGACCAAGCCACACCCACCTCGGGCCTCTCCAGAACTGGCCCCAAGAGAAAATTGGCCAGTTATATCAACTACCTAGAAAAGGTTATTCTTTTTGGAATCTGAGTTTCTCCAGTCTTCGTTGCTTTTATGGCTCTGCATTGCCAAATGTCTGTATTTTCTATAGTGGTTGTGGCATTTTTACCTCATGTGATATGCTACAGCTTATTGAAGCAGGTGTCTTCAGTGGTGTCATTTACTTTATTAACAGTTCTTAATTAACCTACACTTAAAGGATATTATCCTTTATAGTCTTCTAGGGTCTTTATTGCTTTGCTTTTCACATTTAGACATTCCGTCCACCTGTGCACGGAGAGAGGCAGAGGCAAGTGTCACCTCTCTATTTGTTTGAAAAGCTGCCCTTGCTTCCTTGCTTTGCGGTGCCGTCCTGGTTGTACGTCAAGTGTCCGTTTATGTGGGGCCTGTGTCTGGGCTCTGTCTGGCCTCGTGTCCACCCTGCAGCGACAACACAGTCGCAGTTGCTGCAGCTTTGTAGTGAGCCCAGTGGCCACTGTCCCCTCAAGTTCTTCTGTAAGAATTTCCTGGCTATTCTACTTTTGATTTGCACTTAATTTTAGAGTCAGTTTGTCAAGCTAAGAAAAAGCCTGTTGGGATTTTGGTTAAATCTATGGATACATTTGGGGAGAATGTGCATTTTTATAATGTTGAGTTTTCTAAATCTCTAAGCACGCTACACCCTTCCATTTTTTAAGCCTTCTTTAACTTCTCCCAAAAATGCTTTATAAAGTTTTCAATGTAGAGTCTTACACGGAGTTTGTTAGATTTATTTCTGGATATTTGATTTGTATGCGTCTGTAAATGTCACAGTTTGAAGTATTTTCTTTTCTAAGTGTGTGTTACTGACATAAAGAAATACAATGGACTATTAGGGAGTGATCATGTATCTAGAATCCTTACTGAATGTATTTTTATGTTAATCTTTTTGTAACTTCATCTGGACTTTCTGCACGTATAATCATAGCATCTTATCATATGACTGATTAGAGTTTTATTTCTTCCTTTCTGATCTATATACATTTTATTTGTTTTTCTCAATTTACCACATTTTCTAGGACCTCAATCACAACGTCAAATAGAGGTGTGACAGCAGGTTTTTCTTTCATATTCCTTATCTCAAAGACAAATCAAGGCTGTACAATTCTGTGTGATATTTGTTCTAGGTATTTGTAGATATCCTTTATTAATTTAAGAGACTTCCCCGTTATTCATAATATGCTAATGCTGACATTTTCGCTATAATGCCATGAATATGAAAGACTTCGCATTTTGCAAAAGCCCAGACCCCAAATCTCTAAGCATGCTATAACACGCAAATAACAGCGCCACTGGGAAAATAGATTTGGGGGCAGTTTATTCAAAACCTGTGGACTTTTGTGCCTGGAGTAAGTGAGGATAGCAGAGTGCAGGCCCCCGTCACGGCCACCTGGACCCCGTCGGCCATCCCTGCTCAGTCTCCAGCCCCTGCTCACGGTTCTACAAGGAGGTCCTGAACGGCCCACTTCAGATTTACCAAATGCAAACATCCGCTCCAGAGTGTGGACATTTTCATCACTTTTTTTAACATGGGTGAAAATGTCTCCTCAGCTTTTTCACTGGTACTTTTAGCTTCTCGAGAGAGCTCATCAGGGTGGACACGGCACCAGTCCTCAGAGACGCCAAAGCAGCTGCCACTTGTGCTAAAAGAAGTGCCCTTTACAGGGTTTTCAGCTTCTTCCTTAAGGTCTTCGTATTTTCCAAGACTTGGTCTTAATTGTGAAGTGCTTACCTCAGTCATTTAAAATCGTTAATATGCTGGGGGGAAATGTATCTAAATGAGAATTTCTAGTGTTATACTGATACTTCTTTATTCGCCAATTGTTTTTGAGCTAGTTTACATTTTATGAGCATGCATTCCGGAAGAAATGACCCAATTTTATTAAATTACTATTAAATATTACTGAACAATGTTTCTACATCTTTTAATTTGATTATGTGATTTTTCTCCTTTCATAAGTTAATGTAGCAAATTACATTATTGGATTTTTTTTTCTAATGTTAAAACAACCTTGCATGCCTGGACTAACATAAAGTGTTCATTTTGTATGTGTATGTTTAAAACCCTGCTATTTTTGTTGTGATTTTTTTTTTTTCAGATACAAAGGAGTGTGGTAGACTAGTTATGTTCCTTCCTCACTTGGTCTTGTTAGGTAGGTGTTGGTGCCAAGATTCTCATGTTATTTAGAAGAGTTTTTTTGCCTTTGTACTTTATATTTGGTGTAGCAGCTGGGGAGGCCATGTGACCCTAGAGATTTCTTTGTAGGAAGGTTTTAATTTTGGTTTCAATTCCTTTAATAGTTATAGTTTTATTTGTTGTTCTATTATTTGTTCCAATCTCCAATATCGTGCACTGAATGTTTAACTCTTTAATTTTTATCTTTTTTTTTTTTTTTTGAGACAGAGTCTCACTCTGTCATCATGCTGGAGTACAATGGCGTCATCACAGCTCACTGCAGCCTCAAACTCCTGGGCTCAAGCGGTCCTCCTGCCTCAGCCTCCTGAGTAGCTGGGACTACTGGCACTGCCAGCACGCCTGGCTAATTTTTGTATTTTTTGTAGAGAGGGGTCTCGCTCTTGCTCAGGCTGGTCTCGAGCTCCTGACCTTAAGGGATCCTTCCACCATGGCCTCCCGGAGTGCTAGGATTACAGCCATGAGCCACTGCACCCGGGCAACTTTTATCTATTTTTAATTTTCAAATATAGGCATCACCACTGTTCACTTGATTACTCTTCACCATAAAGACTATTGAAAATTTATACTACCTTTAGTACAATTTCTTTTTATTCAATATATTGACTTTTTCATCCCCAAATACATTAAATAAATATAAGAAGTGATATTTTATCATTATGGTTTCAGAAAATGATACTTTTTTTTACTAAACACAGCAGTTTTCCATCACAGAATATTATATTATACAATTTGAATTACATGCCATATTTTGATGTTTTGTTTGGTGCACATACACCAAATAAGAGGGATGGAGAGATAGAATTTTCTACAACTCTTTCATCTATTATATATGTATTTAAAACTACTCTCATGGTTAGTTTCTATTTTTCCCTTCAGATGTTTTTCTGAGCCATAATTTTAAATGCAAGTTCAGTGCAAGATAACTGTGGCAAATTGGTTGGTTGACAAATTGGTGAAGAAAATGGTGCAGAAAAAAGAAGAGGCAAACTGAGCCTTCATTACATTACATTTTATGCACAAACTATTCATTTCTAATTGTTTTCACTGTTAGATTAAATTACATTTGTATTTGCTAAAATAGTTTTGATATCCTGGGTTGAAATGGAGCACATCACAATCTTTCATATTAAAGTTAATGGAAATACTATTTTGTCTACTGGTTTTTTACTAGTGGCAGGGTTTTAAGGAAAAAAATAAAGTTATTGTGGAGTCGGTTGCAATTGCATTTAATCCATATATTTTTTCTTTTCTTTTCTTTTCTTTTAAAGATGGGGTCTGGCTATGTTGCCCAGGCTGGACTTGAACTCCTGGGCTCAAGTGATCCTCCTGCCTCGGCCTCCCGAGCAGCTGGGACTGCAGGAGCCACCACTGCGTTTGGCTTCTGTCAATTTTTTAAAGTCATTTTTATGGTTTTGATATGTGGTGTTTTCATTATATTTGATCGAATCACTTCCGGTTGCTACTTTCATAGGTAAAAACAGTCAACTATGAGCAGTTTCATATGTTCAGCCTAAGAGTTCAGTTAAAAATACTTTCCACACTACCTTTTGGTTTTTTCCAACCATAGTACATTTACAATGACATTGTTTAATATCCAAACTATGTGAATTTTCTAGTTAAATTTTTTTCATGGAGTTGCAGCGTTATTGCATTGTTGGAAGAGAATATTTGCCGTAGGATTTCAATCTTTTGAAATGTTTCAATACTTACTTCACAGCCAATCTTTTGTTAATGTGTCACATGTCCTTGAAAAACACATTTACTTTTCAGTGGTGGTGTCAGGTCCTTTATGTGACTTGTAGGTAGTTTCTTAATTGTGGTGTTCAAATCTTCTGTATTCTGACTGACTTTGCCGTGGGAAGGGTGACCACCCAGAGGCCCCAGCCGCTGCGCTCTCGAATCCGGTGCTGCTCTGACACCAAAGCCGTGACTGGGAGACTGCGCAGGCTTGTTCCCGGGAGACCCGACCCTCCCTGATGACGGATGCTGTGCAGGGCTCCCAAAGGCCCGCCCAGCGTTTATAAGTGGCATGGGATCAGACTTGCACGGGGGTCTCAAGGCTTTCCCAGCCCTACTGCCTCCTCCCTATTTTCTCCCACATGGGCATTTCCCTTAATAAAATCCTAGAAGGCCCAAACTAGCGCAAGTAGTGCTGAGAGCGGTCTGAGAAAAAAGGTGCCAGGGTAGAGGTTTGGGACTGGTTCACCTACGGCTCGGGAGGCAAAGAGGCCACCGTGCTGGCTGTTGCATGGCATGGACAGTCCCTGGAACAAAATGGAGGCTCCAGTGCTAAAATTTGTCTGGCAAAGAGTTGGGGGAAAGGCCCAGGCGGAGGAGAGCCCGGCGGCAGTACGATGATGTAGGCAGTCAAAAAACAGGGGGACGATGCCAACAAAGACAGCAGAGTTGGCTGGTTCCTACTGAGCTGTACTGACGCCCTATCCGAGGATGATGAGACACTGAGCACTGTCAACAAGGAGTTAAGGGCTGAGCACAAATGCCAGAGGGCTTGGTGGTCGCTCACAAAGACACACCTCCCTCTTTCAGTGGCAGGCAGACAAGGACCTGGTTGTGACATCAGAGAGCTGCAGAGATGCTGGAGCTCAGCCAAGGAAGACTTGGTACGTGGAGGTCAGGGCTCTGGTTTGAGGGAAAAATCCAGGACCCTCACAACAGAGACAGAAACATGCGGATGCATGTTTCCAAGGATGTCGACTATGCAGCTCCCTGGGCTCTCTGAACTTGCAGAGGTGCTCTACCCCTCCCAGGTAGGAGCTATCACTTCACTTACATTTGAATAAGCTGTTGAAGCCTTTTTTACATGGAGTAACAGGTGCCCCCTTGGGAGCTGCCCCGTATCTTTCCACCTGACTTCCAGGTAGCTATGGTTAAATACCAGCATCACCTGGCTGGTGATGTGTAGGGCCTGATAACTATGGTTAAATACCAGCATCACCTGGCTGGTGATGTGTAGGGCCTGATACCTATGGTTAAATACCGGCATCACCTGGCTGGTGATGTGTAGGGCCTGATAACTATGGTTAAATACCGGCATCATCTGGCTGGTGATGTGTAGGGCCTGATAAGGTGGGAACGACACTATGCACCTAAAGAATCACAAGAACAAGCTGGCGTGTACCAGCAGGAGCCAGGGGAGTACTCTTGGGATTGCACTTTTTTTCCCCCTATTAAGAAAAATAATAATAAGGTACAATTTACATGCAGTAAAATTCACAGTTCTATAAGTCTTTGACAACTATATAGTTGTGTCATCTCCACCAAAATCAATATATACAATAATTTCTCCAGCACAAAAAATCCTCCCATGCCATTTTGTGATCAAACCCTGTCCCCACCCCTGGCCCTCATAACCACTGGTAATTTTTCTGTTTCTATAATATTGCTTTTTCCAGAATACAGTATAAATGGGATCATACAACACGGAACCTTTCAAGTCTGGCTTCTTTCACTTAGAATACTACAGTTGAGATTCATTTATGTCGTGTGGATCTGTGGTTTGTTCCTCTGTATTGCTAAGTGGTTTTCCGATACGTGGATATACAACACTTTATCAATTCCCAAGCTGAGGGACAGTTTGGACTTTCCCTGTCTTTTGGCAATTACAAATAAATATTCATATGCAGGTTTTTGTATGAACATAGATTTTCATTTCCCTTGAATAAATGTCTTTGAATAGGACTGCTGCATGATATGATAAGTGTATGCTTAGTTTTACAAGAAACTGCCAAACTCATTTCCCAAGGGACTACACCATTTTACATTATTGCCAGTGGTATATGAGGGTCTGTTTGTCCCTGTGCCAGCACTTGATATGGTCCATTCTTAAAAAATAGTAGCCATTCTAAGAAGTATACAGTGTTATTGCATAGTGGTTTTAATTTACATTTACCTATTTACTAATTATGTTGAGCATCTTTCATGTGCTTATTTGCTATCTGTATAAGTCTTTCGGTGAAGTGTCTGTTTAAATCTTTTCCCATTTTTGATATTTACTTGTTTTCTTTTTATTGAGCTTTAAGAATTCTTTATATATTCTAGACACAAATCTTTTATCAGGTATATGTTTTCAAATATTTTCTCTCCATCTGTGGCTTGTATTTTCATCTAACAGAGCCTTTCCAAATACAGAATCTCTTAATTTCGAAGTCCAATTTGTCATTTCTTTCTTCTATGAATCTGCTTTTGGCATCATATCTAAGACATGTTTGCCCAACCCAGAGTCACAAAGACTCCTCCTAAGGACACCAGTCCTATGGGATTAGGGGCCACCCCAGTGACCTCATTTTAACTTAATTTCCTCTTTAAAGGCCCATGTCCAAATCAGCCACATTCTGAGGTACAGGAGGTTAGGGCTGCAACATACCAATTTCTAGGGACACAACTCAGCCCGTAACAATTGCCAAGTGCAAATATACTCTGAGGAACAATGTCATCCCCAGGTGAGAACCCCTGGTCTAACTTGATACCAGTACCCCACTATCCCGGTTTCTGTAGATTTGTAAGTTTTGAAATCAAATGGTGTAAGTCCTATTTCAAAGTTGCTGTGACTATTCCAAGTCTTTTTCAATTCCGTGTATATTTTAGAACGATTTGGAAGTATTCTCTTCTCTTCAGGTTCCGGAAGTGTTGTTGTGGAACTGGTGTTATTTCTTCTTTGCATGTTTGGTAGAATTCACTCATGAAGCCGTCTGGGCCTGGAGTTTTCTTTGTGGGAGGTTTTTTGTGTTTTTTTTAAAGTTAAAGTTCACTTCTTTAATAAATACAGGGCCATTTGGGTTATCTGTTTCTTCCTGAGTGACCTCTGGAAGTTTGTGTCCTTCACGAATTTTGTCCATTTTATCCAAGTTGTCAAATGTTAACGTAAAGTCGTTCCTGTTATTCCTTTACAATTCTTTTAACACGTGCGGAATCGTGTGATTGTGCCTTGTCTTTCCTGCTGCTGGGAATTTGTGTCTTTCCTCTCTTTTCCTTGCTCAGTCTGGCTAAGGGTTTGTCGCTTTTATTGATCTCGGAGAAGGATATTTGGCTTCATTGATTCTCCCTGCTGTGTTCTGTTTTCTACTTCATTGGTTTTCACTCCGATCTCTTAAATTTCCTTTTTTTCTATTTTCTTTAAATTCATTTTGATCCTCTTTCTTTAGACACTTAAGGTGGAAACTGAAATCATTTATATGAAAACTTCTCTTCTAATATGGGCATTTAATGCGATTAATTTGTGGAAACACAAATTCAGATATGATATCTTTCATTTTCTTTTAGTTTGAAATAATTTCTGATTTCTCTTCTGACTCCTTCTTGCACTTGTGCATTATTTAGCAGTATGCTATTTAGTTTCCAAATATATGGGTATTTAAAAGATATCTTTCTGTTACTAGTGTCTAATTGAATTCCATGGAGTCAAATAATATGCTTTATATCACTTGGAACTTTTTAAATTTGCTGAAACTTGTTTTCTGGCCCAGAATATGGTCTGCCTTGGTAAATGGTCTAGAATGTGCATTTTGCTTTTGTTAGGTTGAGTGTTCTATAAATATGACTGCGTCCTGTTGGTTTCTAGTGTTGTTCAAGTCTTCTGTATTCTTATTTAGTTTTTTCCCTTCTGTTTTATCAATCATTGAGGGAGGATGCTTAGGATAAGGTTGATCACCCTCCACTACTGAGACAAGACCCTTCAGTGTTCTGCCCAAATGCCTCATGAGTTGTGGAATTTTCCACTCTTTCTGCTGGTGTTAGTCACTATGCCCAACCCTGTGTGAGCACCAGACACAGTTCCCTTATTCCTCTTAGTGGTTCTTTCCCTGGCCTCAGGTAGCTTCCCCCCACGCATATGCTGCTGCTGCTCTGATGAATACTCAAGGACCCTCCACCTGCAAGCTCTCTACGCAGCTCTCTACTCTCTGACGCTCTGCCCGGTGAGCTCTGGCTGTCTCCGCCTTCCCAGAGTCTCAACTCAAGGATTCCACTGAGCTTTGCCTGGGTTCTCTCTCCCTGCACCATGACCTGGAAACACCCTCAGGGCAATACCCTGGGGCAACTGCAGGGCTCCCCTCCCTGTCCTTTCTTGTCTGTTGTCTTTCTTGTCTGTTGTCTTGTCTCTTTTAAGAATAATTTTTTTGTCTTGGGATTTTTTGTTGCTGTCTCACATACAAGTGTAAATCCATTCCCTGTTACCATATCTTGACCAGAAGCAGAAGTATCCTAGTTCATTTTTATATTAATCTTTTAATTTTTAGATTATTATAGATTTTCATGCAGTTGAAGAAATCATATAGAGAGATCTCAGGTACCTTTTTTCCAGTTTCCTCAATGGTAACACTTTGCAAAATTATAGAACAATATCATAATCAGGATGTTGACATTGACATCATCAAAACACAGACCATATCCATAACTTTGGGGGAAAACCCTAGAAACCACTAATCTGTTATGCATATCTATATATGTACATTTTTTTGAGACAAGGTCTTGCTCTCTCACCTGGGCTCACTACAACCTCAAGCTCCTGGGCTCAGCTTCTTCTGTCAATGTGAAACCCCCACACCTCACGAGCTGGAGTGAGGGTGACCAGGGACCCAGTGGACCTTTGCTGCAGGAGTGTGGGCTGAGTGGAAGGGACCGCCACCCCTCAGCCCCACTCACTCGGGACTTAACTTCAGAAACGGGTAGCTGGGGGCAGGATGAGACCTGCTGACGCACTGCCCTCCCCCACCCCCCAGGAAGTGAGCCCACCGGCTGGAAGTGGGAGAGAGACAGGCTGTGCGCTTGGCTGGCCAGTCTGGAGGGGGGCTCCTGTCTTACTGGGCTTCAAGAGGGCACACGTGCTGGCTCAAATACCGCAGACTCTCATAGAGTCTTTCTCAAGTTTTAACAAATTTTCTTGAATAAACGTTTTTTCATTTGAAGTGGCTCTAGGGCCATTTCCAGACAAGTTAAGTAGTTGTTTGTGTTTTTAAATTTTTCACATGGGAGTGAATCTGTTGAGCTCCTGCCGCAGTGGAACGCCCCCACCACCTCATTGTTAACTGAAATTTGAACACACAGTGATCATGAGCCTCTAAGACCAAACATTTGGTGAAGAAAATGGTGTTGAAAAAGCAAATTTCCCTTCCAAAGACTCACCACCAACAGCACTGCTCACGGCCAAGTCGGCCCTTCCTCCTTTGGCAAGGACAGCAAGACTTTACTGCATTACCTTTTATGTTTAAACCGTAACAGATTCCACTGATATTATTGTGTAATTTTCACATACACTTGCTTTTGTTATTCAAGGTCACAAAGACTTTCTCCTATGTTTTATTCCAAATGCTTTATATTTTAAATTTAGATCTATGATTGATTTAGAGTTAATTTTGTATAAAGTGTGAGGTTTGGGTTGAGGTTGTTTGTTTTTGTATATGGTTGTTCAATGGTTCCAATACCATTTGTTGACAAAGACTATCCCTTCTTGCAAAGGTCTAAATGTGCTCCCCAAAATTCATGGGTTGAAACTTAATCCCCATTGCGGTGGTATTAAGGGTGGGGTCTTTGGGGAGTGATTAAGTTGTGAGGGCTGCATGCTCATGAACGGATTAGTGCCTTACGAAAGGGCCAGAGGGAAGGAGCTCAGACCCTCTGTGCGTGTAAAGAGATGGCAAGAAGGCCCTCACCGGACACCAAATGCCAGTGCCTTGATCTTCGACTTCCCAGACTCCAGAACCGTAAGACTTAAATTTCTATTGTTTGTAAATTACCCAGTCATGGCTGTTTTGTGATAGAAGCACAAACAGATTATGACACTTTTCCATTTAGTTGTCTTCGCACATTTGTCAGAAATAGTTGGTCTTATTTGTATGGGTTGGTGTCTAGCACATTGACTGCCACACTAGAAAAAAATTTTTTTCCTTGGGTCCAAGTGTTTTATTACAAAAATAGAATAAAAACTTTGAAAACAAAATGATCCTTTCTAATTTCATGAAAAATTTAATGAAAAACAAAATTTATTGACTTCTATTCATTTAATCCACGTTTTTAGAATTAATGTGTCAATATTAATTGTAACAATAAGAACATCAACAAGTAAGATTTTCATGAACCAGCTGCAGGGTTTTGCCCAGGTTTCACTTCACGAGGCCCCGGGCTCAAAACCAGTGTGAGTTAAATACAACTCGCATGGCAGTTAACTCACATGTGCTAGAATTGATTCTTTTCTCTCAATCTGTGGGTGCACCCCTCTACCACACCACACTGTCCAGATTACCATCACTTCATAAAAAGTCACGAAGTCACGTAATACCATTCCTCCAACTTCATTTCTCTTTTCAAAATTGTTGCAGCTATTCTAATTTTTTGCCTTTCCACATAAATTTCATAAATAACCTATGTCTACAGAAAAAAAATCCTTCTAAGATTTTTATTAGAATCCCATTAAATCTGCAAATCAATTTTGGAAGAGTTGACATCTTTACTGTTTTGAGTCTTCAAATCCATGAATGCAATATCTCTTTCCATGTATTTAGATATTCTTTGATTTCTTTCATCAGTGTTTTAAGTAGTTCATAGCGTACACATTCTGTACATGTTTTGTTAGATTTAGAACTAAGTATTTCATGTTATGGAGCTATTTTTTTTAAATAAGACTTTATTTTTCAGAGCAGTTTTAGGTTCACAGAAAAATTGAGTGGAACATGCAGAGAGTTACCATATACTGCCTGCCTCCGCACATACGCAGCCTCCCCTGTGGTCAACATCCCACACCAGAGTGGTACATCTGTCACAGTTGATGAACTTGCATTGACACATGATTATCACCCAAAGTCCATAGTTTATATTAGGGTTCATTCTTCATGTTGTATGTTCCATGGGTTTTGATAAATGTGTAATGCCCTGTATCTACCACTACAGTACTATACAGAATAGTTTTGCCACCCGAAAAATCCTCCATGCTCTGCCTATTCATCCTTCCCTCCCCCCTTAACCCCTGGCAGCCACTGACCTTTTACTGTCTCCATAGTTTTGCCTTTTCCAGAATGTCATATACAGCAGCAGTCCCCCCCCCTTATCCTCAGGGGACACATTCCAAGACCCCCAGTGGATGCCAGAAACCATGGATACCACTGAATCCTATGTACACTATGTTTTTTCTTATGTATACATACCTATGATAAAGTTTAATCTATAAATTAGACACAGTAAGAAAGTAACAGCAATAATAACAAAATAGAACAATTATAATAATATACTGTAATAAAGGTGATGTGATTGGTCCCTCTCCTCTCTCTCAAAGTATCTTATTGTACTGTACTCACCTGTTTTCACACTGCAGTTGGCTGTAGGTAAGGGAAACTGCGGTATAGTTGGAATCACACACTGGGTAGCCTTTTCAGATGGGCTTCCTTCACTTAGTAATATGCATTTACGTTTCCTCCATGTCCTTTTATGGCTTGATAGCTCTTTTTTTCCAATTTTTTAAACTGTGGTAAAATACATATAACATAAAAATTACCATCTTAGCTATTTTTAAGTGCACAATTCGGCAGCATTAGGTACATTCACATTGCTGTGTAGCCACCACCCCCCTCCATCTCCAGAACTTTTCCCTCTTCCCAAACTGAAGCTCCGTCCCCATGAAGCACTAACTCCTGTTTCCCCTCTCCCAGGTCCTGGCACCCCCATTATACTTTCTGTCTCTATGAATTTGACTCCTCTAGGGATCTTATACCTTATATAAGTGGAATCATACAGGATGTGTCCTTTTGTGTCTGGTTTATTTCACATAATATAGTGTCCTCAAGAGTCATCCATGTTGTAGCATATGACAGGATTTCCTTCCTTTTGAGGGCTGAATAATATTTCATTGTATGTATATGCCACATTTTGCTTATTTTTGCTTCTACCTTTTAGCTATTGTGAATAACGCTGCTATGAACATGGGTATACAAATATCTCTTCAAGATCCTGTTTTTAATTCTTTTGGGTTTATACTTAGCAATAAAAATTCTAAATCATATGGAAGTTCTGTGTTTAATTTTTGAGGAACTATAGCTCGTTTTTTTTTAGTGATGAACAATATTCCATTGTATGGATGGAGCACGGTTTATTTTTCCACTCACCTACTGAAGGACATCTTGGTTGCTTCCAAGTCTTGGTGATTATAAATAAAACTGCTATAAATGTCTGTGTGCAGGTTTATGTGTGGATGTAAGTTTTCAAGTCACATGGGTAAATACCAAGGAATACAATTACTGGATTGTATGATAAGAGTATGTTTAGTTTTATAAGAGACCAGCAAACTGTCTTCCAAAGTAGCTGTACCATGTTGCATTCCCACCAGGAATGAGGAGCAGTTCCTGTTGCGCCACATTCTCCCCAGCATTTGGTTGGCGGTGTTTTGGATTTTGGCCATTCTAATGGGTATGTGGTGGTGTCTCATTGCTGTCTTAATGACATATGAAGAGAATTTTTTCACATGCATATTTGTTTTGGAGCTATTTTAAATGGTATTTTTTTTAAAGTTTGGCTTCCATTCATTTATTGCTACTATATTGAATCTTATAAAAATACAACTGATTTTTGTAAGGTTGTCTTACATCCTACGACCTGGATAATTTCACTTATTAGTTCTAGGAGGTTTTGTTAGATGCTTTGAGATTTCCATGTAGATAACCGTATTAGCTGTGAGTCAGAATAGTTTTATTTTTCCTTTTGGCTCCCTTACCCCGACCCTGTCAAACTGGTTAGTTCTTCCAGTACCCTGTTGAGGATGGTGGGAGTGGACATTCCTGTCTTAACCTGACCCCAGGGGAAAGTATTCATTATTTCACCACCAAATATGATGTTGCTGTAGGGTTTTGTAGATTCCTTTACTCAGGTTAAAGAAGTTTCTTTCTAATACTGATTTGTTGTGAATAGATGCTGGGTTTTGTCAGATTTTCCCCCTGCATTTATTGATATCATCATATAGTTTTTCCTCTTTCGTTTGTTAATATGGTGAATTATATTAACTTTCTAATGTTTAACCAGTCTTGCATTCCTGAGATAATCCCCACTTGGTTGTGGTGTATTATATGTAGATATAACCACTGGGTTTGATGTTCTAACACTTTGTTGAGGATTTTTGTATCTATGTTCACGATGAACATTGGTCTGTAGTTTTCTTTCAGAAACGTCTTTTGTCTGTTTGGCGTCAGGTAGTGCTCCCTCACCAGCGCTACCAGAGAAAAGCTCCTTCCTCTTCTACTTTTGGGAAAAGATTGTGTAAAATTTGTAATAGTTCTTTCTTAAAGGTTTTGAGTAATTCACCAGGGAAACCATCTAGACTTGGAGTTTTTTTGTTTTTTGTTTTTGTGAAGTTTTTTTACTATGATTTCAATTTCTTTAATAGATATAAGACTTTTCAGGTTATCTATCTACTTCTTCCTGAGAGAGTTTGGTGGTCCACTGGCCCATTTCATCATAGTTGCCAAATTTATGTGTGGGCAGAGATGTTTGTAGAGCTGCCTTATTGCCCTTTTAATGTCTGCGGGGTCCGACGGGATTTCTCTTTCCATCCTGGTGTTGGTCCTCCGTGCCTGCTCCCTGTCCTTGCCAGCCTTGCCGGAGGCTCACTTACCACTTCTGTTGATCTTTTCAAAGACTCAGATTTTTGTCTTATTAATTTTATCCATTGTTTTGCTATTTTCTATTGCATTGATTTCTGATTTTATATATGTACATACATGGATATACATGTATTTATGTATTTTTTCCTGCTTGCTTTCAGAATTCTCTATGACCTTCATGTTCCTTGAAGGTCATAGAGAATTCCCCAGTGAAACTGCGTGGACCTGGGGTTTTCTTATTGGAAGGTTTTTAACTATAAACTTTGTTTCTTTAATTAAAAGAGACTATTCAGGCTACCTATTCCTTCTTGAGTTTGGCGGTTTACGTCTTTCAAAGAATAGGTCTTAGTTTCCAAATTTATGTGTGGACAGAGGTGCTTGTAGAATCACCGTATTATCCTTGTAATATCTGCAGGGTCTGAGTGATTCCCTCTCATTCCTGATGTTGGTAACTTGTGTCCTCTCTCTCTTCTTGTCTTGCCACTCTTGCTAGGATTTTAGCAAACATTTTGATCCTTTCAAAGAATCAGCTTGACTATATTCTTTGTATATATGTTTTTAGTGGTTTTTCTGGGGATTATAGTATGCTCACTTTTTCACTGTCTAATTAGAATCAATATTTTCCCACTTCAGGTGGACTGGGGAAATTACCACAATGCAGGCCCCTTTACTACCCCCTTGTGTTGCAGTTGTTTTGTAAATTTCAGGCACACACACTGAAAACCCCATCTAAGAACATTATATATATATATTTTTTACAATGTCAAACACATTTTAAAGATAATAGCCTGTCATATTTATCCACGTTTACTTAAAACTCTGAGGAAAGGACGCTTCATCCCTGATAACTGGCTCTGTGGTCCCAAGACAGTTGGTGAACCCCATTGTTTAAAACATTTACCTGGTATTTTATCTTCTAATGTCAATATTCAAGGTCCTTGGTGTCTAAGTTTCCTCTGCTGGCTCTCACCCATGGTTGCTTTTTTCCTTATGTGTTTTGTGGTTTTCTGTTGTGAGCTCTGTCAGCCTAGGCTCCAGGTGGAAACCTCAAAGGTTTAGGTTGAAGGCACATCCTTACTTTGAAGTTTCACTGCACTTCTGCCAGGCTGCTCTGGGTTCTATCGATTCAGGACCATTTTAAGTGACTTTCTCAGCTGTGGTTTTCTGGACCACAAAAGTAATGTGAATTTGAGCCCCCAACCTATGGAAAGGAGGGCCTGAAGTTGTCACCTCTTGGGGGAGATGTTCTGTCACCCACCTCAGACTCAGAAAAACTTGCGTCCTTGCGATCTCCTTCTGCAGTGGGTGGCGTGTCTTTAGCTCACCCTTTCTCTGAGGGTGTCTCAGGTTTGTGCAGCTCCAGGGGTCTCAGGTTTGCACAGCTCTTAGCTCCAACTACCCACTTTGCAGGCCCAAGACTTGCCTTCTGCACTGCATCCTCCCACTTAGCCCTCGAACCCGTATCTCAGAATGCGTGAGTACAATGAGGTATGTTCCCACGTACAATACTGCACAGCAAAGACGACTGAATTACAATGACACGCCACGACATGGGTGGATCCCCGCGGCACGACCTCAAGCAAAGGGAGCCAACCACGAAAGATACATCGTGTTTGATAGCATTTAAATAACCTTCGATAACAGGCAAAAGTACTAATATTTGATTAGAGAATTCAAGACAGTGGTTGCTCTTGGGGAGGAGGCGGTGGTGACTAGAAATGGGTGTTTCTGGGGTGCCAGAATGTTCTATTTGTTGATCTGAGGGCTGGTTCTAGGAGGGTGCTCAGCTTGTGAAAATATACTGAGGTTTACATGCATACTTTGTCCACTTTTTTTTTTTTAGACAGAGTCTCACTCTGTGGCCCTGGGCTGGAGTGCTGTGGCGTTGTCATAGCTCACTGCAACCTCAAACTCCTGGGCTCAAGCGATCCTCCTGCCTCAGCCTCCCGAGTCACTGGGACTACACGTGTGTGCCACCACACCTGGCTAATTTTTTTGATTTTTAGTAGAGACGGGGTCTTGCTCATGCTTAGGCTGGTCTCGAATTCCTGAGCTTAAGGGATCCTCCCGCCTCAGCCTCCCTGCGTGCTGGGATTACAGGCATGAGCCACCATGCCTGGCCCTTTGTCCACTTTTCCGTAGTTTTATTTCAATATGATGTGGCAACAGCGACAAGAGAAACAGCCTTTGGGATCCTGGGATGGCTGTATAGTGGCGGGGTGGGAGTAACCTCTGCCACAGGAGGCTTCACACCCGACTTAGCTCCCACTTTGTTTGCTCCACAATGACGTCCTTATTTTTGTGGGCTCAGCTAAGCATTTAGAAGAATGTTTCTTGTTTTACCCAACAATTGCATTTTTCCAGATTGTGTATCTTCTTGTGTTTCTAGAGCTAAAGGTGCTTGGAAGATGAATTCAGCATTAGAAATGCACTGCATCGTGTCTGGTGAGGCCAGCGGGAACTCTCTCCCTCAAACTTCACAGGCCCAGGGGCAGGGCCAGGAAGTCAGTGGCCTGGGATGCGGGGGAAGGCCAGACTCCCAGGGACTAGAACTACACTGTCCTCTCCCACACCCCCACCTGTGCATTCCTACACCTTTGATGTGAAGGTCACCTGCCTTTGGTGTGGCTCTCGGCTGTTTAATAGCATCTATTACCTCCCCCACAGGCCCAGCAACCTGATACACCCAGTCCAGAAACCCCAGCATTGGTCCCAGGATGTGTGCAGACTTGTTTAGTTTTAATGCCTGTCAGAGCCTCTCCAAGGGGGAGGTTTCTTTGCCAGGACTGGTTAACTGAGGTCTTTGCTAAATTGTGGCCTTAGTTGTCTTAAGATGGCATTGCACTGAAGGGGCTCAGGAGGGCCTGGATCCCTGGCTGTGGATGGGACTGTGGCTGTGCTCTGAGTCCTTGCAGCCACTAGTCAGTGAATCAGCCAGGGTTCCCCAGAGCATGCACACATACAGAGGAAGAGATTTAGCACAAGGTATAGGCTGCCCTGAGCATGGAGACTTGGGGAGGCCAACATCTGATGGGGAGATCAGCAGGCTGTAGACTTGGGAAAGAGTTGCAGTTTGAGGCTAAAGGCCATCTTCTGTGGAACCAGGAAGTTCTGGTGATGCAGACAAAGTGTGAAGGCCATTGCTGGAGAATCCCGTTGCTGGGGAGGTCAGCCTTTTGCTCTATACAGACCTGCAAGTAATTGATGAGGCCCACCCCATTACAGACAATCTGCTTTGCTCCAAGCCCACTGATGTAAACATTAGCCTCCTCCAAAAGCACCCTCACAGAAACATCCAGAATAGTGTTTGACCAAATGTCTTGGCACTGTGGCCCAGGCACGTTGACACATGAAACTGACCATCACAGCCAGTGATACCATGAGTTATGTACCTGCCCCATGTTGAACAGGCCATGCTTTCTCTGAATTTGGACTTCAAATCCATTGTTGATGCACAAATTAATCAGGCTTTTGGACTTGCCATGCAGAACTTCCAAATCACGCCTGAGAACTGGCCCTTGGAGCCCCCCTGAGTGGGGACCCTCTGCCCTGGGGGCACGCTCTATTCTGCAGCCCATCACCCCGGGTGACCCTTCATTCTGAAATGTGACAGAGCATATTTCTTCTGTGAACTGCTCTGCTCCCTCTTCCAGGTGACAAAGCCTATGTGTCCTCTCTTTCCCTTTTTGCCCTGACTGCTAGAGAGCTCATAGCAAAAGCTGGGCTTTCTGGTTGTCATTTCCCTGGACCTAGATGCCATGATGTCACTGTCTCTCCCATTCTTTCTTTCCCTTTATGGGTGGTCATATTCCACCAGGACCTGAGCTCCAGGTCGAGGGCCTCTGTTTCTCTTCCTGCTTCACCCCCAGGGCTTAGCAGCATGCCTGAGATGTAGCAGGTGCTCAGTGGACATGACCTCAGTGGATGGAGACCATGAATGAGGGACTCTAAGGACAGATTTCTCTAATTGTATAAAAGCCGTAGGAAAAGAACCACAGTGGCAGTGAAGCTTGTGGGTAGGGAATGCATTTATTAAAGGCTCTCAGGTCCTATTGGACCTTAACTGGGAGAAGCCCCTCCAGGGCCCAGGGGCATTCTCCTCCCAGGAGAAGGAGAGGGGTTTAGAGCCTTATGGGGTCAGAGGCAGATCCAAGGGAGTCCCAGCTGTCCCCTGGGGCTGCTTTCAGTCTGGTCCCAGCTGGAGGGGGGAGGGGGAGAGGGGGAGACCAGGAGGAGCTGTGAACAGAGAGAGCCTGCCGGCGGACCAGCAGGGCTGTTGGAAGGACTTCAGGGTCTGGGGTGGGAAGGAGTAGGTGCCAGGAGGGAGAAGGACAGTCCTTGTGGAAGTGACTGGACAGAGAGCCAAAGGATGGGCCATGGACTAGATGGGGCCATTACCTTCCTCAGGACTCAGGGACATGACTCCTGGGTCCCCCCCCCCCCCCCCCCCCCCCCCCCCCCCCCCCCCCCCCCCCCCCCCCAAAAAAAAAAAAAAAAAAAAAAAAAAAAAAAAAAAAAAAAAAAAAAAAAAAAACTGGGAGCAGCTGGACTGGGAACAGCAGGGTTTGCAACAGCTGGACTGGCAGCAGGATGACCCACAGCAGCACACGGGCTTGCAGCAGCAGACAGGGACACAGCAGCTGGAGCCACAGCCCCCACAGCTGGAGCCACAGCCCCCACAGCCGGAGCCACAGCCCCCACAGCTGGAGCCACAGCACCCACAGCTGGAGCCACAGCCCCCGGAACAGCCACAGCAGCCCATGGTTCTGGTGGGTTGAGGGTGGAGCAGGTCAGAGGAGCAGGTGCAGAGGGAGGTGTGCAGGTGTGGAGCCTCCTGTGCCAGGGCCCTTTATACCCTGTCCAGGGTCAGGTGTGAGGCTGGGCACAAGTCACTTCCTGGTTCCTGTTTGTGCCATTTTCCCAAGAAAACTTTGTTTGTTTGTTTAATCTTAAAATAACCTCGGTGGTGTCATAGTTTTGCACTTTTTCTTTAGTTCATGATTTTCTTCACATGCTCTCTGAAAAATAACAAGGCCCCTGGCATCCCTGTCAGTTGAAGGTGATGGGAACAGAGGGCTCAGCTTTCCTGCCACGTTCGTCTTTGCTACCTGTATTCATTTCCTGGAAAAACTATAACAAATGACCAGAAAGTGGGGGCTTAAAACAAGAGAAGCTCATGGTCTCGCAGTTCTGGCGGACAGAAGTCCAAGATCAAGCTCTCAGCAAGCCTCGCTCCCTCTGAAAGCTCCATGGGAGCATCCTCCTGTGCCTCCTCCAGCTTCCAGGCCTGCTGGAACCCTTGGCATGTGGCTGCATCCCCCCAGCCTGCCTCTGTCCTCACGTGGCCTTCCCCACTGCACATCTGTGTCTCCGTCTCCCCTCCTCTCTCTTACTAGCACACCAGTCACTGCATCAGCACAACTTCATCTTAGCTTGCTCACATCTACAAAGACCCTATTTCCAAATAAGGTCATGTTCTGAGGTTCCAGGAGGACATGAATTGTGGGCACCATTCAGCCCAGTGCACTGCCTCCTCTTGATCCTGACATCACCCTGACACTCCCCGGCTCTGAGCGTCCCAGGGGACACAGAGAGACAGTCCACAGAGACACTCTGGAATAGGCAGCCCATCCTGGGCCATCACCTGTGAGCAGAATAAAACTCAGGATCAGGACAGGGACCATGTTCAGGACAGGACCCAGGATCAGGACAGGACCCAGGATCAGGGCAGGGACCATGATCAGGACAGAACCCAGGATCAGGGCAGGGACCATGTTCAGGACAGGACCCAGGATCACAACAGGGACCATGATCAGGACAGAACCCAGGATCAGGACAGGACCCAGAGTCAGGGCAGGATCCAGGGTCATCTCTTGAGGACTGGATGACTCAGGGCTTGCTTGTTCAGGACTCAGAGATGGCCTGTTGTTTAGCACACTGCAGGACACATGCGGCACACTCCAGAGTTGGGTTGGCAGAGTCGGAGAAACATGGAAACACGCCGCAGCTCACAGTAACTGGGAGGGAGCCACCAGTACCCTTGGGCTTGGCTCCCAGGTAGGGCACAGTGGGGGAAACTGAGCAGACCACAGCTGTGGGCACGGCCTGTCCCCACCTGCACGCGGAACTGCACAGCAACCTCCTGTCAGCCCAAGGTGACTGCCAGAACGAGAGCCAAGGGGACATGTGTGGAATCCTGTCCAAAGGCAGGGAGCAAGGGGACCCACATGTTGTATCCTTAAAGGCCAGCCTCAGGGCAAGGGCAGAGCACAGACCTGGGGCACATGCGGAACACCTGGCAACGGTGGTGGCCGGGCTCAGGCCCCGGGCTTTGCAGGGCCCTTGTCCACGTGTGACTGAGGAATTCACGATGGGCCAGCAGAGCATCAAACCAAGCACAGGGCCCTTCTGGGTTGGATCGTCCCTGCACCTGTAACCCCTGTCACCATCCTGCCTGCCTGGATGCCTGCGGGCATTCATGCATTCTTGTGAAGTACATCATTTTATTTTGAGGTATGCTTTTAATTCTGCAGGTGGGAGTGTGCACGGCCTTGTTCTGCCTGTCCCTGTCTTCCCCCAGCTCTGGGCCTGAACACCCCTCGGTGGGCCGCCTGCAAGCCCCGGCCGTGGGCGCAGCTGCACTGAGGCCCCGTCCAGGGCTCGGAGGATGGGCCGGGGCGGCAGCGCAGCGCAGGGGGCAAAGTCCGGGTGCCAGGGCAGCCTCGCGGGGGGCAGTCTCAGCCCTCCCCACCAGTCGTGCGACATCAGGCCGTCCCCTCTGGCCCGGTCTTTTCATCTACAAAATGGGACCAGCAGTGACCACTGTAGGGAGCTGCTTTGAAGATCACAGGTCGTGCAAATTCAGGGGCGCGGGGACGGGCCGCCCCCTGGTGGCAGCGAGCGAGGCTGCGGGCCGGGGTCGGGGAGGAGGTGGCTTTGCGGGCCAAAGGCGGGGGCCTGGCGTTCCGGCCGGGCACAGCCTGCAGGCGTCGCGGCTCCGGGGGCTGCTTCGCGGCGCTGGGCTCAGAGCAGGCCCCCGTGCCGTGACCGCCTGCCGGCCCGGGACAGAGCGCCGGGCCCGGGTGACGTGCCCTGCGGCCCCTTCCTCCGGCGACGCCCGAGCTGCGACAGGCAGGGACCCGGCGGGGGACAGCAAGGCCCGGGGCAGCGAGGGCTCCTGGCTCGCCCGGCGGGTCGCTCGCGCCTCCCCGGTGCCGCGTCTCCTCCCGGGCGTGACCGTTCCTCCAGGTCCCTGCGCCGCAGTCCCTCCGGCCTCCTGCCACCCGCAGACTCGCGAGGGGACGGGCGGGGACAAGCGGCCGGACGCGCGCACCGGGGCTGCCCGGCCGGGAGCGCGAGCGCGCCGCCTGGTGGCGGGACGTGCGCACGGCGGGGACGGGGTGGCGCGGGGAGGCCCCGGCCTCCGGGTCCGGGCGTGGGGTCCCGGGTCCGGGGTCCGGGGTCCGCCGGCTCTCAAGGGGCCAGGTCCCCCGGCCAGGCGCCCGGAGGTCCACTGAGACCTCTGGAGACTCCCCAGAAATTACGCCTCTCGCCTCCTAGGCTCTCCAGATAAAACGATGTGGAATCCCAGGGAAGCTTGTGCGTCCTTTCCAATCATGACTGTGATGCTTTTTACAAAATAAGGAAATAAAACGTAAAAATAAAATAACGCGTCCTTAAAGTTCGGCCCCGTGGGCTCCTCTTTCTGGGGTGCCGGCAGGTGCTCAGCTTGCCTGTGTGCACCAGGGGCAGGAGGCAGCTGGAATTCCAGGCTCAGCCAGGCTTTCCGAGGGGCCTGTGCCCACAATCCGGGCACACTGTTCGTGCTTTGTTGTATGTGCTGGTGTTAATCTCTTGTAGAACAGCTCCAGCCCTTCACTTTCTTCCGCAGCAGGCAGTGACTAGCTCATAACCCACTGAAACTGAGGACGAAGGCTCAGGCCTCTGTGCCCATGGCCTTCCCGCTCCGTAGCCCTGGAGGGCAGGAGGGAGGGGGTGTGGGAAAGTTGTGGGCTGGGTGCAGGGAGCTGGGACAGTGAGGGGGACCCCAGGGGAGGGTGGCGGTTCCAGAGCCTGGGATCTTGGGATGTGGGTGTCCGTGGCTTCCTGGAGATGCAGGGAGGGATATAGTGTGTGGCTGGCCGAAACCTTAGCCTTGACTGCTACCCTATCCCCTGACTCTGCCCAGGTGTCAGGGTTGGTCTTGTTTCCTACCTGCCCTTGGGGCCTTCCCTATGTGGGGCCCTGCAGCTTTGACAGGTGGTTGGGATTTAGCACTGTCTCCAAATAAACATACAGGTGCACTCTGAACTTTCTTCCAACACCTCTTCCACTGGCAGCTTTGGGTCGTGAGCACAGTCGAGTAGAGGATGCCCCACCCCCCATCTTCTCTCTGTCCAGACATTTTCTGATGCACTGAACACTTTCTTGCTTGATGACTCCTGGGTAAGTCCCCTTGGAAGATTCTGGCAGCATGCAGAGATTGGGCAGGGCACGTGTCCAAACGGGGTGAGCCTGAGGAGGTGGCCTGGGCCTCTGGTGGGTAAAATGGAATTAACAAGCTCTTCTCTCCTGGGAAAGCAAGCGCTGGCACTCGGTAGGTCGTTCGTGGCTGGGCCTCTCACGGTGGGCTCACAGCTGCACACCACAGCCTCCTAGGCCTCAGTTCCTCCTGTGGCTCCCTGCTGCTCCCCTTCTCTCAGACAGAAGTGAACCCACAAAAGCCCCCACCCACTAAGGATGTCCTGATCGCCCCTTGGAGCTGGCAGATCCCGGCCTCACCTCTGAGGCCTGTCCAGGGAGTGGGCTGGCTGGGAGCTGGGGTGTCAAGGCCTCAGGCTCCCACCTCCCCAGGGTGCTCCTGGAAACGTCTGTCCCTGTGCACTCCCTGCCCCAACCCCACCACCCAAGGTGGCGGGTGTGTGCACGTCCAGGGCAGGGCTGTGGGGACTCTGGGGACCCAGGCCTAATGGGTCAGCCTCAGGGCAGACGCCCTGGCTCCAGGCCTCAGCTCCACCGTCAGTCTCTTCCTCCCTGTGTTGCTCTCCTTCGGCAAACATTTATGTAGTACCAGCTGTGTGCAGAGCCCAGGGCAGGGGACACAGAGAAGAACAAAAGCAGGAACGGTCCTGCCCAGGGGTGCTGGGCCAGCCGAAGGGGCTCAGAGCCCAAGGAGGAGTCTGGGGCTGGCTGGTGGGGGTGCCTGGGGGTACCAAATGGGACGGGGCCAGGGTGCATGGGGCTCAGCCAGCATTGACTTTGTCCTGGAAATTGGAAGAGTTTGTGAATTTGCTTGTTCCTTTTATCTATTCCTGTTCCAGAAGTAATCCTTAAATCCAGGCCCTGTCTACCCAATGGACAAGTTAAAGAGCAACTGATGTGCCCTCTGATCCTCCCTCGTCGCCAGCAGCCCCTTCAGTACTGGGGGAGCATCCCAGGGAGGATGGGGGTGAAGGACTGTGATCAGACCTGTCCAGGGAAGAGCAGCCCCCAGGGGGTAGTCAGAGTCACCGGAGAGAAGGGGCTTCAGGGACAGGCCAGAGCAGGCCACTGTGCAGCTTGCTGTCCACCTGAGGATGGGGGAGGCAGAGTTAGTCAGGACAGGCCAGCTGAGGCCCTGAGCAGCCCAGTGCCCGCAAGGCCTCTATATTCTCAGCAGCCGCCAGGAAAATACCCTCAGGCCTGGCTCACAGCTGCTGCAGCAGTGGCCTGAGCCCCAAAAGGAGCTTCCCCGGGAGCGCAAGCCAGGCCCAGTTCCCATAGCCAGAGTCACAGACCCCAGCAAGCCCCATGGGAGCCCCAGCCTCTCCAACTACAGCAGCCACACTACACCTCACTGCTGCCCCTGTCCTATGGCCTCAAGTGGGACCCAAGGAAGCTGCTGTTTCCTTCCAAAAGAACTTCGCTCCAAGCTGGGGCTGCAGCCTCCAGGGGCAAGGGTGTGAGACTCCTGGGTTGGAGACAGGGACTTTATTGCTCCCACCAGAGTGAGCAGCACCAACGTCAGCATATTTGTATCAGTTCCCTCTGCCCTCAAGTCCCATGGCAGGGGTGGGGGGACACCATGACAGGGGCACAACCAGCCAATTATGAGCAAGGACCACACATGGTAGCAAACAACACACACTGTAGCACTTGGCAAACATAGTAGGAAGTAGCAAACATTGTAGAAAACAACAAACATTGTGGCAAAGAGCAAAACATCTCCTCCCCTTGCCCCAGGGGAGCAGGCAGTAGCAGGGAGTTCACACTGTGGTTGCCCTCAAGCACCTACTTGTCTGTGTGACCAGATACAGAACAGCTCAACATCTGGGATGCTTGGGCCTTGCATCTGGCACCCACAGAAAGGATGTGCAGGGGTGCTGGGCCCGTGGCTGACTGCCTGTCCTGACGCTAACCAAGGCTGGAACCCACAACGTAAATGGGCTGAATAAGAAAATGCTGTGCCTTGCCTACATCCTGGCCTCCGGCCTGTCCTGACTGGCAAAGGTCTGCCAGGACACTGCAGGCCTGCGGGCAGCAGGGTGGGCCTGGGCGGGGGCTCTGAAGGCCCACGCTCTGCCAGTGCACGGCTGGGAGGGGGGTCACAGGGGAAAGGGGAAGAGTAAGGGGCTTCCCACCCAGCTGTGGCTGTCTTCTCCTACAGAACCGAGGGCCCAACTGACCTCACCATTCTGAGGATTAATGTTCATCCTCATAACCTTCATCTGGTATGAAGACATTTGTTTCCTAGAACCAAGGACTTTGGTTCTCCCAACAGCCGTGGTACCAGGCCATTCCCTGCCTTGCCAGCTGAGTTATCCTACAAGACATTCTACGTCGGCTGAAAATGACAGGCTCCGTGGGCCACCTTGTTTTCTGTGACAATGAAGAGGTCTCTTCGCCGGCCATGGGAAGGAGTTGGGGAGTTTCATGAGGACACTCTGTGAATATTCATGATCTTATGGTTCCAGCATCAGAGGTGGCTCATAAGTGCTTGTTGTCCCCACCCAACCCACACTTCAAATAAGAAAAACATTTAACTTTTGCTTTATACACTCAAGCACTGTTTGTATTTCTTACCCTGAGCATGAGTCCTTTTGTACTTAAGAAAAACAAATAAAGTCTTTCAAAATAACAGAAAATAAGCTTACAGTCAAACAAATTTAAGCTGTGTAAAGCACCTGTCAAATACAGTGACAGGGTTTGCTATTGTTAATATCTAGAACACTTAAAAATTAAGAATACACGAAAAACTCAATAGACCTAAGTGAAATATGTGCAAAATAAAATGATGACCACATGCATGAAGAATGTTCAACCACACAGTTGCAGGAAATGCAAGGGAAGCACAAGATGAGGGGCCCTTTATCTTGCAAAGTGACAATGATCTGGAAATGCCATCTTAGTCAGTGTTTGCTTGCATACAGAAGGCTGAGCAGCGCAGATTTGAGGGAGAGAGTAAACATTTCTGGAAGCAGCCTGGCAAAATGCACCAAGAGCCTTCACCTATGCCTGTGCTTTGCAGGAGCAATTTCACAGGTGCAATGTTATCCACAGAAGCAGTTTCAGAGTGAGGCTCGGTAAGATTTCTAATAGTGTAACCAAGAGGCACGGCCTCGAGATGGCGTATTATTCAGCCATCAAAATCCTTGATTCCAAAAAATGCAATGACATGAACAATCCACAGGTGAGCCACCTATGTCCATAGCAGCCCTGTTCACGACAGCCAGAAGGTGGACCTGACCGAGTGTCCGTCAGCAGGTGAGTGGATGAAGTAAACGTGGTCTGTACACACAACGGAATATTACTCAGCCTGAAAAGGGAACGACACCCTGACGCAGGCTGCCACATGGATGGACCTCGAGGGCACCGTGCTGAGTGAAATGGCCAGACGCGAAAGAGCAAACACTGTGATTCCACTTACATGACATCTCCAGAGCCGTCAGAGTCACAGAGACGGAAAGTAGAACGGGGGTTCCAGGGGCTGGGGACGGGGACGGGCAGAGGTTCAGCTTGGGAAGATGGAAAGTTCTGGAGACGGGTGGTGCTGTTGGCTGCACGACAACGTGAACGTGCTTAGTGCCAATGAACTGTGCACCTAACGGTGGTTAAGACGGTAAATTTTATATTATTAATGTTTTACCACAAA
This sequence comes from Daubentonia madagascariensis, assembly GCA_023783475.1. Taxonomy (NCBI): domain Eukaryota; kingdom Metazoa; phylum Chordata; class Mammalia; order Primates; family Daubentoniidae; genus Daubentonia; species Daubentonia madagascariensis. The sequence goes on from JAKFHU010002686.1 coordinate 174,290, forward strand.
AGGGAAGAAAGGAGGGAGGGAGGAAGGAAGGGTGTCAAGCACCAGGATGTTTGACAAAGTGTCCCCAATCCTGTCTTGTCCCCAGAACCCAGGCCTGTGGCTGGGGCTACCTGTGACCATGGCTGGGAAATGCACTCTGACGGGGCAGGCTCCTTGGTCCTGCCGTGCGGGACGGGGTGAAGGGCAGTGGCAGCCGTTGGCGTCTCTGGCCCGGGTTCCCCGCAGAAGCCAGTGAGAGGCATGGCAGGTGCCTGCCTGGGGATGGGATCAGGAGAGGGGGTGTCAGCGCAGAAACTTGGAGACGTCCCACACACAGGGCCTGCCTGAGGTGCTGTTCTGAGGTGGGAGGGGGTGGTGAGAGAGGACGGTGCCACACGGCCACCGGGTCTCTCAGCTGGACAAGCAGCTGAGTCACGATGCCACTCCCCAAATAGATCCCACCGTGGGGTGGGGGTGCTGCTTTCTCAGGCTCAGGCAAGGTCCCAGGGAGCGTGGTGCCCCCGGGTGCAGCACGACCAGCACCATCGGGATGCCATGCCTGTGCCCCAAGGAGCCCTTGGTCTGCGGCAGAGACCGGCGTCACGGACAAGGGCCGAGGCACCGGGCATGGCCAGGGGGGTGGGAAGACAGAGACGTCCAGGTGTCCTGCTTGGCAGAGTGGCTGTGTGGGGCTGAGAGGAGGGGAGGACGGGGGTGGGGAGAATGGGCTGTCAGGGGAGAGTGTGATGGGCACCACTCGACCCCTGGGAGGGAGAGGTGGCCTGTTCCAGGCAGACCCCGGCTCTCGGGCCTGTGCAGCCCCCGCGCCCTGAGGTCGCAGAGAAACCCCTTTCTGTCTCCCCTTTACATCCTGGGGAGACAGAAGACAAGACCCTGAGGAAGGCGGTCAGCTCCCCGGAATTCCACGGAGGGGGAGGGGAGAGGCTTCGGGACCAGGGGAGGAGGGTCAGGTGGGAAGGTGTGTGTCTGGATCTGGAGAGTCAGGCAGAATACTCTGGACAAGGATGACCCGGTGATGTGTCTTCGGAGGCCAGGGGCAACCTGGCCAGTGCCTGTTGGCTGAGGGTGGCCAAGGGAGATCTGGCAGGAATGGCAGTCTGTCTTCCACTGAGGACGACAGGGCCTCAGCCCCACTGGAGACAGAGTCCCTAAAGCTGGACCCACGGCCCCCACAGCTGGACCCACGGCCCCCACAGCTGGACCCATGGCCCCCACAGCTGGACCCGCAGCCTCCGGAGTAGCCCCAGCAGCCCACGGTTCTGGGGGTTGGGGGTGGAGCAGGTCAGAGGGGCAGGTGTAGGGAGAGGTGTGCAGAGGCAGGTCCCTGTGCCAGGAGCCCCCACCCCTGTGGTGGCTTTGCCATCCTGGACCCTCCATCTGCGGCCCCCCCGTCAGCCTCTCCTCTGCAGCTGGTGTCAGGCACTTGGTTCCCTGTGGGCTGGGGCCTCCCAGTGTCTGGGGACAATCACAGGTCCCGGTGTCCACTCTCAGCCTCTGCTTCCTGAACGTGCCCGAGGATGGGTCCACCCGCCCTGCAATGGTTTTTGAGATGCAGAAGGGCCCTCCACGGTCCTGTGCCTGGGTGATGGCCCACCTCCCTCCCTGGGGTCCCCAGACCCAGGCCGCCCTCTCTGGTGGCCGAGCCCTGAGCTGACCCATGCCCCAGATGGGGCGTCCCGGGATGGCCTGACTGGCGTGATATCACAGATAATCCCCCCAGAGACCCGAGAGAGCCCTGCAGAGTGTCACAGCAAAATGAAAGAGAGAGAGACGAAGAGACAGATGTGCTGTCCTGTAAACAGTCTGATTTCCCAACGTAAACCAGATTCTGGCCCAAGACATCAGGTAAACATCTGCGTCAGAGCCCCTGGCCCCCCGCCACCCGGGAGGCCCAGGGGTCCCCAGCGCCTACTCTGGGACCCGTCAGAGTGACCACCGAGACATTTCGTAATTAGCAAAATTGGTCCTTGCATTCCTTCACTAAATCCCAAAGATCTCTGCAATTTTAGGTCTTCCCAAAAATGAAAACATTTGGTAATTAAATGACACAAGCAAAAAAGGTATAGAACGTTCTCTCAACTGGAAAATACCAATTAAGGAAGTAATTCTGATTCCCACCCACCTTGGCTGAGCCAGGAGCTTATCTTTCCTCCGAGGAGCCTGCTGGGGACAGCTCTGGAGGTGCTGGGGCAGCCTCTGCCCCCGCAGCTTCCCGTAAGGGCAGATCGGCCTGGCCTGGCTCTCAGGGGCCTGGGGGCTGCTGCGGGAGGGCAGAGCTGACCCTGGCTCGCTGGCACCAGGATTTGGGGCCGTGCGGGCAGCAGCAGGACGGTCACCTTGGCAGCAAATGCCGGTGAGCGGTTCCCTTGGACCGGCTGGGGCCCCCACCCTGGCCCTTCACTCCTCCGTGGGCCTCAGGGCCCAGCCCTGGTGGGAGGGAGGGTCTCTGCATGGCCCCGTTCACACACACTTGCTCGTTTTTAATGCACATAGGTTCATTTCTTTCTGTTTTTATTCCGTTTTAGTTGTTCTTCATACTTGCCCATTCTATTTATTTCTCTTGAAAATGTAAAACCTTAAAATGGCTCCAGAAGTCAAAACTTCCTGTTCTCACCTCCCGACCTCCTTGGTTCTGGTTCACCCCTCCTGTGGTTTCTGTTTGCAAAGACAACCAAGGTACATGCACGTTTTGTTTGCTTGCTTTCTCACACACAACGTAGCACATGCTGTATGCTCTCTGTTTTTAAGCTCATGACACTTTGAAAAGTTTTCATTTTGAAACCCTTACAGATTCATGGGAAGTTTCAA